>CAUYRT010027630.1:0-10354 GCA_963574885.1 Lepilemur ruficaudatus | reverse complement strand
GCCTGTAGTCCCAGCTACTCGGGAGGCTGAGGCAGAAGGATTGCTTGAGCCCAGGAGTGTGAGGTTGCTGTGAGCTAGGCTGACGCCACGGCACTCTAGCCCGGGCAACACAGTGAGACTCTGTCTCAAAAAAAAAAAAAACAACTTCAGGAAGCAATTACCACTAGGTGAACATATAAAGAGGTTCAAGAAAGTGAATTCAGAGAACCGTTAGAGAATTTGTATATACCTAATTTTTAAAAATTTATCATGGAAAATGTCTCCTACATTTCTCTTAGATAACAAGTAGCATTGTATATATTGAAAATTGAAACAAATTCCATAAGATAAATGTACCCACTGATATATGTGGTGCATTCTGATGTATTCTATTTTATTTCAGTAAATACTAGTTATGAAATAATAATTGATTTGTAGAACTATTGATGAGTGTGAGTTGCAGTTAGCTTGAAGGTAAAACAACCTGGGCATCATTCAGGCCTATGTGCATACACCATGTTCTAATGAGAATAACAGGATTATTTTTGAAGTAGCTGCAGATAGTTTTCTGTAAACAATTTAAAATATTACATGGGATTGTTATTAGGATTATTTTTCAAATTGTTCACATTTCAATACGTAGAAATCCTTTTTAATAACATTATGTGAATCATCGTATCATTCAGCTAATTTTTAAAAATAAGGTAGAATTCTAAATCACAACTAATTCAAGAACTTTATTAGGTTATGTATTACAAGTATGAGAAATGGATAGATTATAATCGGTTAAAGGTGATCTGGATAAATTTAGTAATTTTAGTGAGGGAAGCTTTTTAAACACTGAAAAGCAGTGCCCTGTTTGTTTTTCGTTTTTTAATGTTATAATCAAACCATTGCACATTACTGTGTAAAAATACACAAAGATATGAACTTGCTGTTAGAGCCTTTTTTACTTTTGAATCTTTGTAATTTTTTTTAACCTTTGTAATTTTGAGTTGTGTTCATCATGTGTTTATTTTCTATCCTTATTTTTGTTCTGGTTAAAGTTAAAAACAGCAAGTTTTTGTGTTTAAATTCCTGAAAATGTTGGGATGGAATTACAGTAATGTGTTATGGCTTGGGCCCCTCGCAGGAGTGTATCTCGCAGTCAGCAGTGAAAACAAAGTTTGAACAGCACACTATCAGAGCTAAACAGATACTAGATACTGTGAAAGACATAATGGATTCAGTAAACGTGGCAGCAGCAGAGAAAAGGTATGAGTTCATTTTATTGCAACATAAAATTTTTTTTGTTGTTAAGACCAAGGTTTTAAATTGCTAAACTACAGGTACTTTTCTCATTAAAATCAACCTTGTGAATTTAACTGATGACTACTTATATATTTTTAAATGAATATTTGAAAGTATAAACATTCTGTGACCTTGAACACATCATTTACATTCCCCGGATCTCCATGTTCCTGTGTACGAATTGTGATTTTATAATATTTAGTGGCTTTAAAATATTTTGAAGGCAGTGGAAGAACCATTTCTTCAGGCAGAATTTTTTTTTGAAGAAGTAAAAAACAGGTGATCCTCTTTTTGCATTCAACCCACAGTGCATTATTTTATATACTCATACATTGATACGTTGAAATCACTCTTTTATACTAGTTGTGGGTTTTTGTTTATCAGCTGGTAAACAAACAAGGTGATACTTACTATCTGCCAACCAGAAATTTGATCTGGTAAGCGTACCCCATATGTCATAGTGTTCTGCACTGTTTTATTCCATTCATTACCTTACGAAGGTGGCAGTGAATACATGAAAGTACCAACAGTATTGATGAAAAGTAAATTTCTCACAAAAATCAGAATGTTATTACATGTGAAAAATGCATGGATGTTAAGCCTCGATTGGTCCTTTAGTCGGCTTAAACCCGTTGAAGGGAACATAAATCGTGAAAGATTGAGTCCAAGATAATGTAAAATTGGAATTTGAAATGTATTCTTGCTGGCAACAAAGCCCCTTTCATCCTATCTAAGCCTATTGCTTGATTTTGGTACTTTTTCAGGAATGCATTATGTTCAAAAGCAGAGAACTGCCAGCATGTAAAACACAAGGGTGAGCACCCTGAGCGGATCTTAGTCCCTGTGCAGAGCCTTTGTATAGCGTCTCTATAATGATCTTGTGTTGCAATAGAATTTTCTTCCAACTCGATGGCTTTGTTCTAACACCTAAAATTTGGTCTATTATTTGACCTTATTATGACTAGTTTTAAAAAATACAGGACATTAAACTTAATATGGCACAAAGATGATATGATTTGAAGATTGTTAGTACAATCATATCTAGGAACCTTTTAATCTAAAAGACCTTCTTAAAAGGATCTCAGGTCTTCATTTCTCTTTATTATTCTGGGGTCAAATAATTTTCTATGAAGAGCCAGACAGTAACTATTCTAGGCCTTGTGGGCTATACTATCTCCTTGCAGCTACTCATTTTTATAGCTTTATAGCAAAAGCAGCCATAGATAGGTAACAGGTAATTGAATACATGTGCCTACGTTTCAAGAACACTTTAACAAAAGCTGGCAGCTGGCTGGATTTGACCTGTAGGGTGCCATTTGCAGACTCCTGTTTATTTAAAGTCAATATTGAGTTCTATTTTAACTGTTCATATCTATGAGGTGTTTAAAGACTTAGAATCCTTATTAATCTTTTGTGGCATTCAGGTGTAACATGGGCAGAGAGATAAAAGTTGTTTATATTAAATCATCTATATAAAGTAGTTCATAAAGTGAATTATTTGAATCCTTTTGGATGTTGAAATACGAGATTTCTTTTTTCTTATGTCATGCTAATAGATGGCTCAATACATGAGTGAATCCCCTTGCTTAATTGTTTTGGGACTTTAATATGCCCTGAATATTAATGACTCTTTATACTATAATAGAGTTTATTCAATGGAAGAGAGGGAAGACCAAATTGATAGACTGGACTTTATCCGAAACCAGATGAACCTTTTAACACTGGATGTTAAGAAAAAAATAAAGGAGGTTACCGAGGACGTGGCAAACAAGGTGAGTAACAGTAACTTTATGATTTGAGTATCTAGAAATGTAAATTATTTTTGATAATGCTAAAAATGTTATTCCTGTTAACCTAAAAGAATATTTTAAGTGTTTTTCAATTTGACTTTTTGAGTAATTGGTAATCTTGTTTAATTTTTCTAACTCTGATCTTTAAAATATTTTCAGGTTTCATGTGCAATGACAGATGAAATCTGTCGACTGTCTGTTTTGGTTGATGAATTTTGTTCTGAGTTTCATCCTACTCCAAGTGTATTGAGAGTATATAAAAGCGTAAGTTAAAGTATAGTTAAAAATTATTCAGAGATCGTTATTTTACACTTTATTTAGTGGTTTGTCCACTTCAGTGTTTTCATGGCAATCAGTATGTAATTAAATTGTTATATCGCTTGTGCACCCAATAAACATAAACTCTCATGTAAAAAGCACAAAGAAAATTTACACTATTTTTTTTTCCTTTTTTTGTTTTCTTTCTTTTTTTTCTTTTTGGAGACAAGAGTCTCACTTTGTTGCCTGGGCTAGAGTGCCGTGGTGTCAGCCTAGCTCACAGCAACCTCAAACTCCTGGGCTCAAGCAATCCTTCTGCCTCAGCCTTCCGAGTAGCTAAGACTACAGGCATGCGCCACCATGCCTGGCTAATTTTTTCTCTTTTAGTTGTTTGGCTAAGTTCTCTCTATTTATAGTAGAGATGGGGTCTCGCTGTTGCTCAGGCTAGTCTCGAACTCCTGACCCTGAGAGATCCGCCCACCTCGGCCTCCCGGAGTGCTAGGATTACAGGCATGAGCCACTGTGCCCAGCCAGTTTACACTATTAATATTATAATGAGATTAAGATCTTTTTTTAGCATTTACTACATTTTAAAAGACTGTATAAAACCTATATATTCTGGAGAAAAATTAATGTGCACAATTTACCATTGTTAATAGGAGTTAAATAAGCACATAGAAGATGGTATGGGAAGAAATTTGGCTGATCGGTGTACCAGTGAAGTCAATGCCTCAATGCTTCAATCCCAGCAAGAAATTATTGGTAATATATATGTATACAAAGTTTTGTGTAGTTTTTTTCTTTTCTTTCTTTTGTTGAAGTGTTTATTTTCCTTATGGTATTTCATAGGAGGCAAAATATTTACTATTCTTTTGTAAAATAAAGGTTGTAATTTTATTCTTTCTAGAAAACTTGAAGCCATTACTTCCAGCTGGTATACAGAATAAGCTACATACACTGATCCCTTGCAAGAAATTTGATCTCAGTTATGACCTAAATTGCCACAAGTTATGTTCAGATTTTCAAGAGGATATAGTATTTCGTTTTTCCCTGGGCTGGTCTTCCCTTGTGCATCGATTCTTGGGCCCTAAGAATGCTCAGAGGGTGCTCCTAGGATTATCAGAGCCTATCTTTCAGGTATGTATTTTTGAGTCTACCAGTTGAGACTCTTCTTTCTTAATTTGTTTATGTGGTTTTCTCTGATAAAACTAGCTTTAGCAAATCTTCATGTTTATAAGCTAACATCTGTCTCATAGAGCCATTTCTGATACCTGTTGACCATCACTAATTTGAAAACCTGAAATTCAAAGTGCTCTAAAATCTGAATTTTCAAACTTCGACATAACCACAAGTGGAAAATTCTGCACCTGATGTCATGACACGTCAAAACATAGGCACACAACAGTTTATTCAGTGTCCCCAGTGGAAAAAAGACCCTGCCCCCTTCAGTGTGGTATAATTTTCCACACACCCCCAGATTGCCCTACACAAACTGCCCACAAAGGGTAAGGCTGGATGCCCCTAGGGCAGGTTGCCCATGATACTCTGCATGGGGCCAAGACCTATATGCATTATTCACTGTAACACATAAATTCGGAGTCAGGAATGATAGTGATGCCAAACAACCACAGATTGTCCATGTGAGTGGCTGAGGTAGTAACATGTATGCTTTCTGATGGATCAGTGTACTCAAACATTGTCTCATGCACAAAATTATTTAAATGTTATATGTTAATAAAATTACCTTCAGACTGTGCATATATAGTGTATAGGAAACATAAATGAATTTTGTGTTTACACCTGGGACCCAAGATATCTCATTATGTGTATGCAAATACTCAAAAATCCTAAAAAAATCTGAAATCTGAAACACCTTTGGTCACAAGCATTTTGGGTAAGGGATACTCACCCTATACTACACATAAAGGAAAGCCAATCCCAAAGTTTACATCCAGTGCTGTAGGTGGTTCTACATTCATTTTTGACACTTGTTAACTTAAAAGTTTTGTTTTCAGATATCAAATAAATTGGAATAAATGTAAGCATTTTGAACAAAAAACTTTAAAAAATTTATTAATTTAATAATTTTTCAGAAAATTTATGATGGTTTATAAAATTATCACCACAATCCAGGTTTTGAACATTTTTCTCACCCCAGAAGAATCCCTTATGCCCATTTGTAGTCAATCATCATTCCTACCTCCTGCTCCACAATTAACCTACCTGCTGTTCATATGAATTTGCCATTTTTGGACATTTCCTATAAATGGAATCGTAATGAAATGTGGCCCTATGTGAGTGGCTTCTTTCACTTAGTGTAATGTTGTCAAGGTACTATAGCATGTATCAGTTCTTGATTCCTTTTAATGGCTGAGTAATATTTCATTATAGATATAAGATATTTTATTTATCCATTCATCAGTTGATGGACATGAGGGTAGCTTGTACTTTTTGCTGCTATGAATAACGCTTCTGTGAACATTAATGTACATGTTTTTATGTGGATGTATGTTTTCCTTTCTCTCGAGTATATACTAGGAGAGAAATTGCTGGGCCATATGGTAACTTACACTACTTTCTGAGGAAGTAGTTACCAAACTGTTTTCTAAGGTAGCACCATTTGATATTCCCACCAGTGAAGTATGAAGGTTCTGGTTTCTAGACATTCACTGACACTTGTTAATTTTTATTCTAGTAGATATGAAGTCATGTCTCGTAGATTTGATTTGCATTTCCCTAACGAACAGTTATTTTGAACATCTTTTCATGTGCTCATTAGCCATTTATGTACCTTCTTTTGTGAAATGTCTATTTAAATCTTGCTAATTTTTTTTTTCTATTCTTTTTGTTGTTGTTGTTGAGACAGAGTCTCACTCTGTTGCCCGGGCTAGAGTGCCGTGGCGTCAGCCTGGCTCACAGCAACCTCAAACTCGTGGGCTCAAGCGATCCTCCTGCCTCAGCCTCCCGAGTAGCTGGGACCACAGGCATGTGCCACCATGCCCGGCTAATTTTGTCTATATATATTTAGTTGTCCAGCTGATTTCTTTCTACTTTTAGTAGAGACAGGGTCTCGCTTTTGCTCAGTCTGGTCTCGAACTCCTGACCTTGAGCCATCCTTCTGCCTTGGCCTTCTAGAGTGCTGGGATTACAGGTATGAGCCACCGCGCCCAGCCTAAATCTTGCTAATTTTTTAATTCGTTATTTGACTTCTGTTGACTTGTAGGAATTCTTCATGTATTTGGATTCAAGTCTTTTATTAGGATATGATTTCTAAATATATTTTTTCAGTCTGTGGCTTGTCTTTTAATTTTTTATGCTGTATTTTGAAGTTAAAAAGTTTTTGTTTTGAATTGGTTTTTTTTGTTGTTCTTAAGGATTTTGCTTTTGATGTGAGGTTTTTTAAAAAATAACAGTTTAACTAGACGTGGTGGTGCCTGCCTGTAATCCCAGCTACTTGGGAAGTCCAGGTGGGCTGATCACTTGGTTCTGGGAGTCCAGTCTGAGTAACATAGCAAGACCCTGTCTCTAATAAGTAAAAAAATAAAATACAATTTTAGTTTCACTTGAAGGTTGAGAGCCTACTGTTACATGTAGGTGTTATTATATATTGTGAAAATTTATTTTTGTTTGTGATATCATTGGTCCATGTCATAGAAAACAATTTTCAAACCATTGTTTTACATATATTTGTGGAATAAATGGGTATTGGGGTCATTTTTCCCCATAGATTTGCTACTATAATTTTAAAAGAAACACAAAGGAATTTTATAAAGGTTACTATTTCATTTATAGTTACTTACATATGATAATCTTTTTTCCCCCCAAACTTAACCAGCTCCCTAGATCTTTAGCTTCTACTCCCACTGCTCCTACCAATCCAGCAACGCCAGATAATGCATCACAGGAAGAAATCATGGTTACCTTAATAACAGGATTAGCTTCTCTTACATCTAGAACTTCTGTGGGCATCATTGTTGTTGGAGGAGTGGTAAGAAACATTACTTTTAGTATAATGAAAATTGAAATTTTTGTAGAGCTGTCTGTTCACAAAAAGAAAGATAATATAATATTTCTATTTATATAATCTATAAATGATATAAAAATTTGTAGGTAAAAAGTGAATTAAAAAGAGTTTCCGAAGTCTAATCTGAAATTTTCTGAAAATGTCTTTACAAGGAAACATCACCAACTAGCTGGTCCTTAAAATAATCCTTATAACTATTTTCATATCACAGCATATAATATTTGTACATTGAAGTAATTAGAAATGCCCAGATGCCCTTTTGAATGCCAGTGGGATCTGTCATAAGTATTAAAGATTATTTTTTAATAGTTTTATTTGTTTAAAGTAAAATTCATATCATTAACAGCATAGATATACTTGTTTTGGTTTTTGAAACTTCTGACATAAATTAACATTTGTTTTTGTGAGATACAGTCAATCAACAAACCTGGCAGGTTAAAAGCTCTTGCCTGATATTTATGTTCTGATCCCTTTTCAGCTTGATTGATTTCCAGTAACTTCAGATTTTCTCATGAAGAAGGAATATAGATTTTTAGACAATGGATCTGGCTTGAAGGTCTATAGGGAGCTAAAATGCCATTTAATATATTCTCCCAAGGGGTATTTTTGCTTCTTGGAGTAAACTGTGACTTTATCTTACAGATTTGGAAAACTATAGGCTGGAAACTCATATCTGTTTCATTAAGCATGTATGGGGCTTTGTATCTTTATGAACGGCTGACTTGGACCACCCGTGCCAAGGAGAGAGCCTTTAAACAACAGTTTGTGAACTATGCAACTGAAAAACTGCAGATGATTGTTAGCTTCACGAGTGCAAACTGTAGCCACCAAGTGCAACAGTAAGTGGAAAGGTGCATTTTTTTCTTTAAAAAAAAAAAAAGATTTTATTGAAGTATGACATACATGCAGAAAATGCAAGAAAATAAGTGTATAGGTCAAAGAATTGTCAAAAATATGAACACATTTTGTGATCCCCAACAAGTTGGAAAAAAAGAACACCACTAAACCTTATGCGCTCTCTCCCTCCTAATAACTGTTCTCCCCAGTCTCCTGATAGATTAGATTTGAACATTTGAAAATTGGTAGATAGGAACTCCTCAAGAACTCTAGAGGGATTTCAAAAAATTGTTCTACAGACCTATTGTAAATTTATGTTCCTGTTCTTAAGATATTTGTTGTTGCTTAATTAAGAAAACTGAATAAATTCTTTTCTTTATCTTTTCTCACTCTCTTGCCCAGGCTAGAGTGCCATGGCATCAGCCTAGCTCACAGCCTAGCAACCTCAAACTCCTGGGCTCAAGCCACCCTTCTGCCTCAGTCTCCTCCTGAGTAGCTCGGACTACAGGCACACGCCACCATGCCTGGCTAATTTTTTCTGTGTGTTTTTAGTTGGCCAATTAATTTCTTTCTATTTTTTTAGTAGAGACGGGGTCTCGCTCTTGCTCAGCCTGGTCTCGAACTCCTGATCTTGAGCAATACTCCCGCCTCGGCCTCCCAGAGTGCTAGGATTACAGGCGTGAGCCACTGCGCCTGGCCTCTTTACTGTTCTTGATAATTTCTTTTACTGGGGAGGGGACAAGAATAAGGTTTATTATTTTGCTTTTCAAGAAATATACCCATCTTCTGCCCTTTTATAGCTTATTCATATTCACAGTCACAGCAGAAGTGAGAACTACCTCTTGAGGCCAGATGAAATTAAGCCTACATGAAATTAACTCAGAGTAAAAAAAAAAAAATTAAACCCACAGATGCCATACCTTCTCTCATACCATTCTTAGTATTGTTTAATTCCTTATAATTTATTTTTCAAACTTGTATTCTCCTTTTTATATAAGCTTTATTCATTTTAGAAGACACTCATGACTGCTAATCTAATTTTTTAAAAGAGAAATGGCTACCACTTTTGCTCGCCTGTGCCAACAAGTTGATATCACTCAAAGACATCTGGAAGAAGAAATTGCTAGATTATCCAAAGAAATAGATCAGTTGGAGAAAATACAAAATAATTCAAAGCTCTTAAGGTATTTAAACCTATTTTCCCAATAGTATGAACATTAACCAGTTTCATTACCAACATATTTATGTAAAATCATGGATGAATTTGTATTAAAACTTTGTTTTCTGTGTTGGTTTAAATTAGAATCTTCCTTGTTTAATTCCGTATGGTTTGCAATTTAATGAGAGCTAGTTTCAACAAGAGAACCAATCTAAAAGCAATTTTATAGATATAAACTTACTGTTGGTTAGCTATATTAGTCCCTTTTCAGAACAGAAGTTTTGTAATTAAAAGTGAGTTTTGAGTCCTGTATGTTTAGGACTCATAACTTCTGTTCTCATTGGGACTGTTAATTGGGTAAACTTAAATTTGAAGCAACAAAGTAAATAAGATTTCCTGAAAAATTTGGATTTTTGGTTTGATGTATTTTATTGTGCATTCTCGTTAGTTCTTCAGTTGGCAGTTCTTTTCACCTCTCTTACTCATTAGCTGGCTTGCCAGCATGTCTGGGAAAATCATTAAACCTCATTTACTCCCTGCTGCTACTTGCAAAGCACATGCTACACAAAATAGCCCATATAAGAGCATCTTAGTAGTTAGTGTTTGCAAATTGGAGGGACTGTCTTTGTGACCTGGATTTGAGGACATCTATTTAAAACACCTGTGGTAATGATTATCCTTGATGTCTTAATCTGACCAGCAGTCACATTTTCATTGTTACCTCAGTTTCAAAATCTCTACAAAAGATGACTGCCTTTCACTGCACTACCCACCTCAGCCACCAGGTGAACTTTACATATTCCATCACTCTTATTTTAAGTTAGTTCATCCCAAATCCACCTTGCAAATTTGGTGAAACTATCTAGTAGAAGTTTTTTTTTTTTTTTTTTTGAGACAGAGTCTCACTCTCTTGCCCGGGCTAGAGTGAGTGCCGTGGCATCAGCCTAGCTCACAGCAACCTCAAACTCCTGGGCCCAAGCAATCCTTCTGCCTCAGCCTCCCAAGTAGCTGGGACTA
>CAUYRT010027629.1:0-56261 GCA_963574885.1 Lepilemur ruficaudatus | reverse complement strand
TTTGTTACCTATAAACCCAGCACTCTGGGGGGACTGAGGCGAGAGAATTGCTTTAGCCTAAGAGTTTGAGCCCAGCCTGGGAAACTTTGCAAGACTCTGTCTCTACAAAAACATTTTTAAAAATTAGCCAGGAATGGTGGTATGTGCCTGTAGTCCTACCTACGTAGGAGGCTGAGCCAAGAGGATCACTTAAGCCCAGGAGTTCGAAGTTACAGTGAGCTATGATCATACCACCGTACTCCAGCCTGGGTGACAAAGTAAGACCGTGTCTAAAAAAAAAAATCAAAAAACTCAGTGAAAATCAGGAGAAAAACTGTCCTCTGTTCACATTAAATGTCATGATTAAAAGATAAAAAAAATATATTTATTCTTTATTTACCGCATGGAGAAAAACAGACATCTTTCTAATTCAGTGATTCTTAATTTTTTTCTAGGTCAAGGATGCTTCACATAAACTGTTTTTTAGAAGAAAGAACTATGAATTCCTCTCTCCCTCAGACAAATACATGCAAAATTTTGCAATAATTCACGGAAGAAGGTTCACAGTCTGTTAGCCATTAAACATTCCATCTTGCCTGTGATAACGCTATGACCAACTGCAATGAGTACACGCTGATAAAATCACAGTACCATGAATAATATCCAGAGCCCTGAGAAAAGACATTCCAGAACTGATTGCAGTAAATAATCCCATGTCAAGGATTTGACTAAGAGACTGGTATGTCTACGTATGTGTCAACAAGAGCATAGAAAAATATCTGAAGGACATGTACGAAATTGTGAAATAAGAACCACTCTGGTGAATGAGGAAGAAAGTGGACTTTTACCTAATTCAAGCCTCTACTTTGTTTTACAGGTTTTCATACCCCACCTACGTATTATTTTTCTAATTGTTAGGTAAACAGGAATAAGAAAAAAATCAAGAACACTTGCTTCATTCAACCTTAGAATTCAAAGCACACCTTTTTGCCTGTTAACTGGCATGATGGACTCCTGGTTCTATCACTAGGTCCTACAAAACTGGAATATAAATTCCTGCAGTGCATTTGTTTTAAAAATTCCATGGCAAGTAAAGAAATAAGGCATTCTGTATAGTATACTTTAGAAAGAAATTCTACCTGGCTTACCTACTAGTGAGATTTTATAGAAGATTTTTATGTAAAACAATCACAGAAAGTATAACTTCAATATAAACCTTAAGAGTTTTATCCTTTAGCAAATTATTTTAATTGAGTATTGATACATTTACTTAAATTAAAAGTTGACGAACTTAGCCAGGCATGGTGGCACACACCTGTGGTCCCAGATAACTTGAGCGCCTAGGCAGGAGGATCGCTTGAGCCCAGGAGGTTGCAGTGAGCCATGATTTTGCCACTGCATTCCAGCCCAGGAGACACAGAGAGATCCTGACCCCAAAAAAGAAAAAAGTCGATGAACAATTTCTACTTACTCTGAATCTGCTGTGACACTACTTAATGCGCAGTCTAACAAGCCAACTCTATTTCGAGTTCTTGGGTCCCAGCACTCCACTCGACCCTAAGCAAAGGAAAAATAATTTTAAATAAAAGCTGCTACTAGAAAAATTTCCAACACATACAAAAATAAGCCCTATTGACATTATTATCTCATAGGAAATGAAAATTTAACTTTTTACCTTATTCCCTCTTTAGCATTTTTTAAATGTTTAATGTATTACCATGAGCTAAATTTATTTCATAATTAAAAAAAAGAAAAAAAAAGTAATAAAAAGGTCCCAGATGCAATGCATGATCACTGATTGGACCCTGGATTGGATTTTGTGTGTGTGTGGGGGGGAGGGGTGTTGAAAGATATTTTGATATAACTGGGAAATTTTAAATATTTAAATATTATTGTATCAATATTAAATATTTAATATATATTATTATTGCTGGGCATGGTGGCTTATGCCTATAATCCCAGCACTTTGAGAGGCCAAAGTGGGAGGATCACCTGAGGCCAGGAGTTGGAGACCAGCCTGAGCAGCATAGTGAGACCCCCATCTCAACAAAAAAAATTAAAAATTAGCTAGGTACGGTGGCACATGCTTGTAGTCCCAGCTACTTGGAAGGCTGAGGCAGGAGGCTGACTTGAGTCCAGGAGTTGAAAGTTGTAGTAAGCTATTAATTGCACCACTGCACTCCAGCACAACCTGGGCGACAGTGAGACTCTGACACTTAAAAAAAAGAAAATTACTGTACCAACACTAAATTTCTTAGTAATAATAATGGTACTATAATTTAATAGGAAAAGGTCCTTGTTTTTAAGAAATCCATTTTGAAGTATTTAGGGATGAAATGCCATAGTGTCAGCAACTTGTTTTCAAATGTTTCCAAAAAACGCATTTTTTATATATACACACACACACATATTTTTATAGAAAAAGAAAGAAAGCAAATGTGCAAAACATATATAAGTGATTACTGAACTTTTCCAAAGATGTGAATTTTTTTAAAATAAAAGGCTGGGGAAAATTTTTTTAAATGAAAAAAAGAACTGCAAACAACAGAGCAAGGGAACAACTAGTACCTCCATTTAACAGAACATTAGCCATTACAAAGAATGATGCAGACATACGTGTATTAGAATTATGTCCACAAAAAAGCAATTTATTTTTTTTTAAAAGTATGATACCATTTGTCTTTTAACAGCCCATTCTAAACAAAACTTCTCTTAGAGAACACATTTCCAGTATCTAGCCTGTGCTGCTCTGTAAGGACTCTATTTAAAACTATTTTCTCACCAGGTGTGGGGCTCACCCCTGTAACCACGGCACTTAGGAAGGCCAAGACAGGAGGATTGCTTGAGACCCCCAGGATTTCCAGACCAGCCTGGGCAACACAGTGAGACCTCTTCTCTACAAAAAATTTAAAAATTAGCCAAGTATGGTGGTGTGTGCCTGCAGTCCCAGCTACTTAGGAGGCTAAGCCCAAGAGGATCACTTGAACTTAGAAGTTCCAGGCTACAGTAAGCTATGCTTATGCCACTGCACTCTAGCCTGAGTGCCTGAGCAAGATCCTATCTTTAAAAAAAATTTTTTTTAAACAAGGAAACTGTTTAGAAATTTCCCCTTGGTAATCTCAAGTAAAGTGATTACCAAGAGAATGCTTCATTGGTCTGATGTAGGTATAATGATATTATAACACATTCAATATAGTTTTATATATGTTAGATCAACCTCATGTGTCCAATTTCAAATCTTAAATCTCTTAACATAAAAATAATTTGAGTTAAAAAAAAAAACATTAATTTCATCCATATGATATTGGTTTAATAAATTATAGTACATCCAAACAATAGACTCTTATCCATCAATTAAAAAAATTAGTTTAGCAGTGCAAGTAATTGTAAGTACCAACATACAAAGATGCACTTTATATACTGTTATATTAAAAAAAAAAAGCAAATGGAGAACTACGGTAGACTATAATTTCATTTTTATAAAAAACTTCAAAAAAATACATATGTATACATATGTATATGTACATATACTACTTAGGAAAAAATCTAAAAGGATACTACCCCAAACCTTTAAAGAGTTACCTCTAAGGTATAGAATTTGGTGACTAGAAGGTACAACAGAACATCTTTTTTTATCATACCCTTCTGACAAATTTGCATTTTGTTTTTACTATGAGTATTAACAAAATTGTTGTAAGTGAAAAATGCAAATCTAAAAAAATTCTTGACACATATAAACGACACCGATTCAAAGATATTTTAGTTTAAAAGGAAAATGTGTATGTTCATTTCAATATTTATTGAATGCTACTGTATCAGATGTACAAATCACTATCCTACACACTCTTACGGTTCATATTGTTTTCATATAAGTGATTTAATGTGATTCTCACCCACACCTCTATAAAGTTGGCAAGGTAAGTAGTATTATCGCCATTTCACCTGTGAGGAAACTAAGCCTCAGGGAAAGTAACTAATTCACAGTTATAAAACTAATCTAATAAGTGAGCTGAGACTCCGGGGCAGATTGCCTCCCATTAAGGACAAGCGGGGCTGCCTGCAGGGGTCCCCTGATCTGGCTATCCAGAAGTAATGGTGGGCTGTGCTCAGCTACTCACATCTTCCTATCTAGTCCCAAGGGCAACGTAAATATGTGCCAAATCTGAGGTACAGGGGGAACAGTCTGCAACAGTGGAATAGCCAGGTCTTTGTGTGGACAGGTAAGTGTTCCATACAAAAAGCAAACCAGAAACCGTCACCTCATTATCACCCTGCTCTAAGGAATCAAGCAAACCTATCTTTAAATAAAAACTCCATTACCAAATGTAAACCAAATAATCTTTTAAAAAAAAAGTCAATCTATACATACCTCTACTGTTCCTGTGGCAAACAAGCCATGAACTGAATTTATGTCACAAACATTATTCTCCCTAATACAGTAAAGCGATAAGAGAGAAAGTATTAGTTAGCATCTACTTTAGGAGAGAATGCGGTATTAAATAAACTTTCTAAGTAAACAGTCAACCCAAATTCTAGGGAGAAACAAGACATGTAGATTCTCTCTCACTAATGCACAAATGAAAAACACCAAAGCATGAAAGGATTAAGCATTTGGCTCACGTCACTAGAGTTTCTGAGCCCCAGGCTGACACTCTACTTGCTAGGTGACAAACAAGGAAGGACTTCCTTCTGAAATACCACTCCACCACCATGAGAAGAAAGGGACAGTGTATTTCTTCAATATATTGTCTTCCCAAGGCAAGGAAACATTCTTAAAAGAATGCAGGCTATACAACTGAGAAAAGGAGCTATTTGCTTAAGAAAATAATTACCATCTTGAGAGCTGACCCAGATTTCATGAATAAAAGGGAAAGTCTATGTGAACAAAATAAAAATATTGAAAAAATATCTAATTCTCCAATGCACCACAGTACCATTCTGCAATTTTATCTCTCTGCTATAATGAATACATGCCATAGGAGTCCAGGTTTCTGGTTATCTAAGGTAGCCACTTAATGACTGGCAATTTAACTTCATTCATAATCACAGCTAAATTCATTGAAACTTTCCTACCAAAGCCCTAGAATCGTGTTTATATTGTTGTGATCTGTGTTAAAGAAAATAAAATGCATTCTTAATAAAAAAAGAAAAAGAATGCAGGCTGTAGCTATGACTATCTTGAGACTTGACAAGCTTGAGCTGAATAGCTGATCTCAGTCTTCTTTCTCTGTAAAATGGATATTTCACCTACCTCTTGGGGTTACTGTAAGGATTAAATGAAAAAAACTGCAAAATGTGCAGCAGTGTCCAGAGTATAGAAGATACTTGATAAATAATAGCTATTATTATAAACAGGAAATTATTCAGCTAAGGAGCATATTTTATTATGTAATAAGGCATTGTGAAGTTACTACAAGTTTTTTAAAGGAAATAAAAGTATTTCAAGCCAATATGAAACAAAAGAAGTCTCAAGAGTCTGCTTGATTTTTATCACTAAATGTTCTTCCAACCTTTAAAAATCCTCTCAAAGCAACAAGGAAAATTCAATAAACTCTTTATCTATACAGATGAGAAGTAATCCAGCTTCCATATTTACTAGTTGCATAGCCTTGGGTAAACTACTTCACCTGAGCTGAGCTCAGCTGCCCTATGTGTTAAAGGGTATTTAGCACAAAAATCTGTTGTCAGTTTAAAATGAGTTAATAGGGCCGGGCGGGCTCACGCCTGTAATCCTAGCACTCTGAGAAGCCGAGGTGGGAGGATCGCTCAAGGTCAGGAGTTCGAAACCAGCCTGAGCAAGAGCAAGACCCCCATCTCTAGTAAAAATAGAAACAAATTAATCGGCCAACTAAAAAAATATATATATAGAAAAAAATTAGCTGGGCATGGTGGCGCGTGCCTGTAGTCCCAGCTACTCGGGAGGCTGAGGCAGAAGGACTGCTTGAGCCCAGGAGTTTGAGGTTGCTGTGAGCTAGGATGCCATGGCACTCTAGCCGGGTCAACAGAGTGAGACTCTGTCTCAAAAAAAAAAAAAAAAAAAAAATCTTAGAACAGAAACAAGTGATACAGAATCATTTCAGTGATCCTCTCGGTACTCCGGGTTGACACTAACCTACGGATTAATACTTTAATGAGCTATGCCATCAGTGGTAAGTCCCTCTTATATCATCATCCAACACAACTATCATGTCCATGAGGACAGTGATGGTCTTTGATATTCCCTAATAAAGAAAAGATTCCTATCTATGGTGATGCTTTGATATACCAACTCAGAAACCCAACCAAAAAAAAGATGTAAGTTTGGTATGCCTGGTCTTGGTACATCCTCAACAGATCCTAATCACTACCATTTTTCATGGGCCTTTTCCTTAGCAAAACTGTTCTTTTCACTGTTCATAAATTCTTCCTTGTGTTTTCCTACCTTAGCTGCCTCCTTACACACACATAGTCTATCTGCTTCTACTCTATCCAGACAAGTCTCTTTTCCACAAAACTTGTTCGAATCCCTTCTCCTCAGCCCCCTGGCCTTCATCTGAATATTCTGTGAATATTCTGAATTCACAGAATGTCAGAAAAGGAAGAGACTATTCACAGCTCTCACTGTCTTATTAACATAATTTTAAATAGGTAAGCCTAGTAGTATATTTTTTTATTTTTACACTTGCTTCCCTGTTAGAATGAAAATTCCTAGAGAGCACAGACCATATCTTATATAAGGAAATATACCTTGTATATTGTTAGCATTCAAATTATATACAAAGTCACCACAAATAAGTATATGTTAATTAGCTCAATTTAGCCATTCCACAATGTATATACATTTCAAAACATCATGTTGTATACAACAGATACAATTCATTTGTCAATTAAGAAATATATATAAATAGGCTGGTAGTGGTGGCTCAGACCTGTAATCCCAACACTCTGGGAGGCCAAGGCAGGAGGATCACTTGAGGCCAGAAGTTCAAGACCAGCCTGAGTAACACAGGGAGACCCTGTCTATACAAAAAATAAAAAAATTAGCCGGGTGTGGGTGGCACATGCCTGTAGTTACAGCTACTTAGAAGGCTGGGTCAAGAGGATCTCCTGAGGTCAGGTGCAGCAGCCCATGCCTGTAATCCTAGCACTCTGGGAGGCCAAGGCTGGAGGATCATTTGAACTCAGGAGTTTGAGACCAGCCTGAGCAAGAGAGAGACCCCATCTCTACCAAAAATAGAAAAAATTAGCCAGGCATGGTGGCACATGCCTATAGTCCCAGCTATGTGGGAGGCTGAGGCAGAAGGATCGCTTAAGCCCAGGAGTTTGAGGTTGCTGTGAGCTAGGCTGATGCCACAGCACTCTAGCCGGGGCAACAGTGATACTCTGTCTTAAAAAAAAAAAAAAAAAAAAAAAAAAAGAGGATCTATTGAGCCCCGGAAATCAAGACTGCAGTGAGCTATGATCATGCCACTGCACTCCAGCCTGGGCAACAGAGCAAGATCTTGTCTTGGGAAGGGGGAAAATATATATATATACACGTATATATATATATATATGTATATATATATGTATGTATAATTTTTAAAAAATTATATGCAAAGTATTTATAAGGATGGTAGACAGCAATTTTCTGTACCCAAGATGAAAATGATGTAGTTACTAACAGCTAAAACAACGAGTGCTTACTATGTGCTAGGCACTACTCTGAACACTTTACATATTAATAGCCATCAAATATAACCGCTCTCTAAAGTTACTAAACATTTTGCCCATTTCATGAAATGATGCACAGAAAGATAAATAACTTATCCAACCAAGGTCACAGTTAGTAAGTGACCAGGCTGGGGTTTGAACCAAGGCAGTCTAGCACCAAAGTTCCATTCCTAACTTCACTATTCAGCATTTTAGGAAAAACTTCAGAGTAAACAGAAAAACTTTATCCACTGTAGAAGTCTGGCCTTGGGGCATCTATGAACTAATAAATTCTCTCTGAATCTGCAGTTTTGGGTCTCTCATACCAGTAGCATATGCAGTAGAAAATGGGCTGGAATAATGGTCACAGCATCTGGATTCTAGTCCTGACTTTGTCACTAACTTGGAGTATGATCTCAAGTTGTATGACTCAGCCTTTCTAGACCACAGCTGGAGGGAGAGGTAGGAAAAGGGGAATGGGAGGAGGCTGCCGCAACTGATTTCCTTCTGGACCAAAAGATCTATTATTCTACCTTCCTCTTGATTTTATTGGAAAGAAAGGAACTAAAATAAACTAATTCATTATCCAGCTGCCAAACTGGCCTAATTCCCACAGTGAGATCTCCAGGCCTGGACCTGTATATCACTGTAGCACTGGCACAGAAGATACACTGGGCTTTCTACCTCTTTGCTCCTTTTCTCCTGCTACTGTGGGGAAAAAGACAAGGTTCATAGGCCACCAAACTTATGTTTACCTAATAAAAGGTTTAAACAGAAGAGAAGGGCAACATAATCACATCAAGTTTTTAAGATTCCTAATGATACTGCTGAGCAGTATTTATTCACATTCATTCAACCAAATAAACTCCAATTTGTTCATTCCAATGGCCTATACATCTCCACTTGAACATCTAACAGACATCTCTAACTTAACACGGTTGCAACAGAACTCTTGACCCCTACCTCCAAATATTTCTCCCCTCCTCCTGCCTTTCCCATCTCAGTAAATGACCCTCTTCTTTAACCACTTGCTTTTGACCTAGCTGTCATCCTTGATTCCTCCTTCTCCTCTACACTGCACCAGCAAGTCCTATTGGCTCTACCTTCAAAATGCACTGGGGACAGATCACCACTTCTCATCACTGTCATGTCTTCCCCCTAGCTCAAGCCATCTTAATTTTTTGCCTAAAGTAGCCTCCCAATTGGTCTTCCTGCCTTCTACTCTTGCCTCCCTCCACCCTGCAGCTAGAATGATCTCTTAAACACAGATCAGGTTAAGTCCACTGGGTTCTGAGTAAGAATTAAATTCAAATTCCTCACCATGGCCTATAATGCCCCATATAACCTGAACCAAAACTATCCCTATCTTCTCTTCTCTCCTTATTCACTTTGCCTAGCTCCAACCACCCTGTGTTCCTCACACCCCAGCATTTTTATACTTGATGAAGACTCTCCTCCAATGTCACCTCCTCTGAAAGGCCTTCCCTAACCATCCTTTCTAAAATAGTCACACAGACCACTCATCACTTTTCATGGTTATTCAATCCTTATTCTCTTGCTCTGCTTTATTTTCTTCAGAATATTTCTCAGCATACAAAATTACGTGTTTCATTTCCACCTCTACCCCTCACCCCTAGTCTCCACTAAAACATAAGCTCTACAATGAGAACAACTTTCTCTTATCTTTCATTCTATCACCAGCTTCAATGACAGTGCCTGGCATAGTACTTGTTGAAAGAATGGATTTTCCCAGTTTCCATTATGTGCCAAAACTTGCACTAGGTGCTAGAAATACTTTTCTAGCTGGTGTCATCTCTGCTTCCCTTCACAGCTGAACCTTTGGGTAGTGTCCCCAATTTCTCATGTTCACTCAGGATTTAACACATGGCAATCTGGGCTCTAGCCCACTCCTTTGAAGCTACTCATTAAGTTCCACAACTCTTCCCACTCCAATGACTCAAGCCAATGAACACTTCATTCCTTAACTTCTTGACCTTTCTGCAGTGATATCAACTATATCCTCCCCCTCAGGAAAGTTACCTTCCTAAATTTTACTTTTTTTTAAGTTTTTTTTTGTTTTTTTCTTTTTGAGACAGAGTCTCACTCTGTTCCCTGGGCTAGAGTACCGTGGCGTCAGCCTAGCTCACAGCAACCTCAAACTCCTGGGCTCAAGCAATCCTACTGTCTCAGCCTCCTGAGTAGCTGGGACTACAGGCGCACACCACCACGCCCGGCTAATTTTTTCTATATATTTTTTTAGTTGGCCAATTAATTTCTTTCTATTTTTTAGTAGAGACGGGGTCTCGCTCTTGCTCAGGCTGGTTTCGAACTCCTGACCTTGAGCAATCTGCCCAGAGTCAGCCTCCCAGAGTGCTAGGATTACAGGCGTGAGCCACCATGCCCACAGCCCACCTTCCTAAATTTTAATAACCAATGCCGTCTCCTGGACCTCCTACTTTCCTGGCTTTGGCCATATATTCAGTCTCCTGTTCCCTCAATGGTATGTGTCCTCCAGGGTTTAATGATCAGTCTCCTGATCTTCTCAGCCCACGTGTTCTCACCACCCCTGAGCAATCACTCTACTACTATGGATTTTTCTTAGCCCAGACTACATGTTCACATGTTCAACTCCCCCTGGACATTTCTACCTGGATGTCCCTCAGGCACCTCAAACCCAACATGCTAAAAACCAGAGTCACTTTTCTGTTTCCTGCTTCCTACACTCACCCTCAAAGCATGCTTCTTTGCCCTCTATATGCATCTTGATGAATGGCCAACTAATCAAGCCAGAAACCCGAGTTTTCGTAGACTTTCCATTTTTCTACAATCCCTAAGGCCTAATCAATCACCAAATATGTCTCCTATTTGCCCCTATAACTGCAGCACTTATCTTGTGTGGTAACTCACCTGTGCCTCTCCTCACTTCCTCTCTGCAAACCCACATCCTAGAACATATCTTTCTAACACACAAAAATCAGATCACGTTACTCCTTGGCTTAAAATTTCCTAAAAACTCACTCCCCATTGCTCTATCCTCTTGACAAAGTTCATTTCCTGGCATCAGCCCCTCCCTTTCTGCCCCAGTAATGCTATGCCTTCCCCTACACCATAAGCCTAACAATCCATCACTAACTCTCTTTTTGAGATGCCTTCAAAAATTCATCCATGAAACTGGGGAGCCTCCCGTATCTGTTCTTCCGTTATATTTTCTAAGTATAAATGCATTATAGTTCTTAACACACTGTACTATAATCACCTGTTTCATCTTAGAGGGCTGGAACTTTCCTTAGTTTTTTTGTCTCCAATGCCTAGCACATCTCTACAGAGAGTCAGTATTCAGTATGTATTTATTAGACGAATGGATTAAAGCAGAGGTCAGCAAAACTACAGCCCATGGGCCAAATCTGGCCCGCCATCTGTTTTTGAACAGCCTGCTAAGAATGGTTTTTACATTTTTAAATGATTGAAACAGAAAACTTTAAAGAGAATAGTATTTGGTGATGCCTCAAAATTATATGAAATTCAAATTTCAGTGCCGATAAAGATGTACGGGATCATAGCCATGTTCATCCATTTACATACTGTCCTATGGTTGCTTTCATACTACAGAGTAGTATGAAAGAGAGAGAGTACTGCAGAGTGGAGTTACTGCAATCAAGACCATATGGCCCACAAAGCCACATTTGCTATCTGGCCCCATACAGAAAAAGTTTGATGACCTCTGAATTAAATATGAATGAACATGGGCTTTGGTTTCTGACAGAATTTGATTCAAAACTCTGGCTTTAACCACTCACTATCTGTGTGACCTGGTACAAATAACCTAACTTCTCTGAGACTGAACTTCCTAATCTGCAAAACAGAATAACATATATCTTACTGGTTTGATTTGAAATTTTAGTAAGACTTTTAATTGAGGTCCCTTCGCTAGGAACCAATCTAAAAGTTCCTGGTACAGAGCATAAACTTAATGTTGAGACCTCAGGCTTGGGTTTGAAGTCCAGCTCTATCACATCCTTTGTCACCCTGAACTAGGTACTTAACTTCTCAGTGCACTGATTTCCTTATCTATAAAACTGGGATAATAATATATATCTCATAGGACTGTTGAGAGATGTTGATACATGTGAAACACTGACAACTTGCCTGGCACATAGTAAGTACTCAATAAATACTACTAGTAACATAGCAGATGTTTGGTTAATGTTAGTTTCTCTCCCTCCTGCCACTTTATCTACTCTCCCTCCCACCTCCATTCCCAAGAAGCCTACATTTAAAAGAGACAGGCCAGTAAGTCAATACTTGCATGACAAGTGCTAATATAGAAGATGGCTTCCAAGTCAATACATGACAGTCATTCTCTTAGCCCTCTGATTGCTCCTATCCTGAACTACTTCTCTGTCCCTTGCTCCTAAATCTGACCTCACTTATCCCTACTCTATGCTTTCTTCCTTAGAAATCTAGCCAATCCCCGGCTTCAATGTAGAGGGCTATACAATTCTTATCTCTAGCCTGATTTCTCTCCCCTCAGCTCCAGTGTAGTATCGCCCAAATTCTGATTTCTATCTACCATCACGTTAATTCAAAATGTCAAAAGCTGAAAATCATTCTTTTTCCTTTCTCTCCCCTCCTATCTTCCCAATTGACTTGAACCTGCTACTCTTCCAGCACTCTGGCTGGTTGTCCTGCAATTATACTTTATTCCTTGTTCTCTCACAATGAGACTTTATCTTAAGTCATCTTTTTCCTATCTGTTCCTACTGCCATTGACTAATTCAGACCCTTTTTATTTGAAGCTCATTCCAGCACAAAGCCTCTAACTGGTCTCCCTGCCACAGGCACCAATCTATCCCTCACGTGAATACTACCACACCAATCTTCCTAAAACATACCACTTTTCCTTGTTCCCTTTCTCTGTTTAAAAGTTTTGGTATACTACCCCCACCCTCATCTCATAATCTATATGGAAAAAAGACAAGATTAACCTTTATGTGGCAATCAAAATCCTTCACTTAATTTACCTTGCTCCAACACCCATTTCTACTTTTATCTCCCCTGATAAAAATACCATCACCTTACATTCACACAGTGTTTTATCTAGCTTAGAAAACCTTGCATGCACTGGCATTTTATCTCCACAAAAACTCTGGAGAGAAGCTAAACAGGCATCAGTGTCCCTCTTTTACGAATGAGGAAACAGACCTCTAGCACTGAACCGGAAGTTAGAACAAATGGCTCCTTGTCCCACTTCCCCCTTGGAACCTTAGGTAGTCAATCAATCTTTCTAATATACCTCATTCCCACCACTTACATACAGAAGTCTTCTGTTCCAGAAACTCTGGTCTCCTTACTATTGTCCCACCCACCTCTCTACAACACAACTCGTGTTTTCTTAGCTCTGCACTTTACCTCCTACCCATTCGCTCATTTGGTAGACACCCCTTCCCAACTATTCCTATAAAAATACAGTATTTCTTCAAGTCTTGAGTTTAAATGTCAGCTATTTGGAAATCCCTTCTCTGACACCCAAATAACACCTTGTTCCATTTGCCAACACTACAGAATCTGTAGTAAACGATTTGACACTTTTTATTGCCCCAGTCATACCATAGCTTTCTTTTTTTACATGCTTAGACCCTAAAACTTCAGTCATAACATATACACCTCCAAGAGAAAAAAATCTATGAGTTTGCTGTATATCTCACAGTACCTATCATAATACCTTGCACATAAGAACTCAAAGTTTTGGATTAGATAGCCTAGGTCAGTGTTTTTCAATAGCAGGTTACAACCCATGAGTAGAATACGAAATCAATCTAGAAGGTCACAACCAGTACTGTTTTTAATGAAACAAAATTAGAAAGAGTGTATCAGGGCCAGGTGTTGGTGGCTTACACCTATAATTCTAGCACTCTGGGAGGCTGAGGCGGAGGATTGCTTGAGGTCAGGAGTTTGAGACCAGCCTGAGCAAGAGTAAGACCCCATCTCTATAAACAAAAATAGAAAAACTAGCAGAGAATGGTGGCACATGCCTGTAGCTGCAGCTACTACTTGGGAGACTCAGGCAGAAGGATCACTTGAGCCCTGGAGTTTGAGGTTGCTGTGAGCTATGATGATGCCACTGCACTCCAGTCAGGGTGACAGAGCGAGACTCTGCCTCCAAAAAAAAAAGAGTATATCTTTCAAGGAAAGATAAGTACTATTTTGCAAAACTCTTGCTTCATTACATACATACGTGACTACTAGATCAGAATATAAAATACTATGTTTTTGCTTCTGTTTCAATTTGAAAGCTGCTAATGTAGACAACACAATTTCTAGGCTCAAAGGCTTTTCATTCAAACCAGGGAGATCTGCTCTTCACCAAACATCACACCTTCCAGGAAACCTCAGCTACACAGAGTATGCACGTACATGGAGACTGAGAAAGACAAAGCATTAAGGAGTGATAAATGTAAGGTAAACTGTATAAAGAAACGTTTCTTAGAGATGCTCAACACTTTCCAGCCTTTGCCATCTGTTTAACCAAAAAGACTCTGCTAGGGCTTCTAAAGTGTGTTTCTCAAAGCACTCACAGTACAACAGTCCTCACTGCAGCCTACACTACAAGGGTGTACAGGATCTCGCCTTGACTATGCCAACTTCATTTCCCTTTTGACCGCAATTACTGCCCTCCAGCCACATAGCTTCTCTGCCATTCCAAGAACATTCCAAATTTCAGGGCCTCTGCACTTGCTCTATCTTCAGCCATATCCTTTTTTCTTTAAATATCTCTCTTAATTCAGGTTTTTCTTTGAATGTCCCATCTTTAGACGAGGTGGTCAGGAAGGGGCCTATCTGAAGTAGCCTCCAACTCTATACATTGCTAAAGTACGTTAATAATAGTTTTAAGGTAGAAAGCAAATGTAAAATCCAGGTTCTCTAGAGAGAAACTGAAGTAGAAATGCAGAACATTAATGAATGGCCCAATAGCAGAAGGCAACACTGTATCAAGAGGGACCTACAAGAAGAGGCAGCTTATGATGAAAAGATAAACTAACAGACTTTCAATGCACAAGTCTAAAGATCAGGTATTTTTGTTGTTGTTGTTGTTCGTTTGAGACAGAGTCTCACTCTGTTGCCTGGGCTAGAACGCCATGGCGTCAGCCTAGTTCACAGCAACCTCAAACTCCTGGGCTCAAGCGATCCTTCTGCCTTAGCCTCCCAAGTAGCTGGGACTTCAGGCATGCGCCACCATGCCCGGCTAGTTTTTTCTATATATTTTTAGTTGGCCAATTAATTTGTTTCTATTTTTAGTAGAGACGGGGTCTCGCTCTTGCTCAGGCTGGTTTCGAACTCTTGACCTTGAGCAATCCACCCGCCTTGGTCTCCCAGAGTGCTAGGATTACAGGTGTGGGCCACCGCGCCTGGCCTAAAGATCAGGTATTTTTGATGAAAATTTAGCATCTACACTAAAATGGGCTGAATATAAAACTGAAGACTTAAGACTTGGTAATAAAAAATGTAAAAATATCTCATTAACAATTCTTCCATTAGTTACATGCTGAAATTATATTTTGAATATACTGGGTAGTTATTAAATTATTAAAATTAATTTTACCTCCTTTCAATTTTTTTAATGTGGCTACCAGAGAATTCAAAATTACGTATGTAGCCTGCATTAAATTTCTATTGGACGCCAGGCGCTGTGGCTCATGCCTGTAAGCCTGCACTCTGGGAGGCTGAGGCAGGAGGATCGTTCAAGGTCAGGAGTTCGAAACCAGCCTGAGTAAGAGCGAGACCCCGTCTCTACTAAAAATAGAAAGAAATTAATTGGCCAACTTAAAAAAAAATATATATATATGTATATATAAAATTAGCTGGGCATGGTGGCGCATGCCTGTAGACCCAGCTACTTGGGAGGCTGAGGCAGAAGGATTGCTTGAGCCCAGGAGTCTGAAGTTGCTGTGAGCTAGGCTGATGCCACGGCACTCTAGCCCGGGCAACACAGTGAGACTCTGTCTCAAAAAAAAAAAAAAAATTTCTATTGGATAGCAATGGTCTACTCCCATTCTACTTGTAGATTTGCTATCCTCTTTTCCACTGTGTGGCTTTTAAAAAGCTTATAGGAAATGATCCAAAGCAATGAAGGAACATGAAGATATATATTAGTGTATGTCTGACAGGGAGTGAAGATCTTGATTCTGGCCTAATGCAGGAACACCTATATTCCTCATCCACTGCTCATCCACTGTCACTTGAAGTTCTAATCACCATTTTTCCTAAGGAAAGGAAGATTAATTCCACTACTGTGACCAATATGTATATCCCTATCTACAGCCATACAAACAAACGCACTGCACAGTTTGCATTCATTTCAAATTGTAATTAACTGTTTCAGAATCCCTAACAGTGTCAGTAAGGCTGAATGTTAAGATTTCTGAATATTAAAAAAAAACCTATCTGGTTCCCATCCATCACCCAACCATCCTCAGCTCCCGGAATATATTTCATTTTCACTGAAAAGAAGGGACACATCTGTAACAACTCCTTTACATAATCCCTGGCTGCTGCTCTACATCAATGTCCTTAACTCCTAATTTAGAAAGCTTCTCATTTACTTGCAGTGCCAAATCTCTACAATCATAGAGGACACCAAAGGAGAAGACTGGCAGACCAAGAATAAATTATTCTTGAGCGGTGGGGAACCTGTGGCCTTGGGGCCACATGTGGCCTTCTGGATCCTTGAGTGAGGCCTTTTCACTGAACCCAAATTTTACAGAACAAATCCTTTTAATAAAGGGATTTGTTCTGTGAAGTTTACATTCAATCAAGGGGCCACACATGGGGATCTGGAGGGCTACATGTAGCCTTGAGGCTGCAGGTTCTCCACCCTTGTAGGAATAATCTATTTGAACATATGCAGATCTATACTGAGACTTCAGAACGACAGCACAGTTTAAGGAAAATATTGTTAAGGAAAGAAATGTACTGCTGGGCAGGATTAGAAATAATTGTGAAACATAAATGAAAATAAGCTTTAAAACGGGGAGAGTGCACACATATTGCCAAAACTTTAAAATATTTACATGATTTAATTATCCTGTTATAAGACACAAGCTTCAAGGACTAATTCCAGCACACTGGAAAACAGCCACAGCCTATGCATCAGGAAAGCATTTAATTGCCAAACGTGTTTCAAACCCACCTAATATCATCCTCCAACAAGGGGTCAAGGACTTGTGGCTTGCGCTGGAGAGGACTTTGAGTGGTACTAGAGTAGGCAGTCCATAAATATTCACTGAATGAATGACTGAATGAACCAGAAAACTCACACACATAGTGCAACTAATATGCAGAACCCACGGCCAGTTAATCTGAAACCAGAGCCAGAGGGAGAACAAAGCAGTACCCCAAGTATAGTCCCAGGCCATTCCCCCAGGAGGCAGCTCGCCTAAATTATTTTTGCCCTGTGTAGTTTATTCATCCCCTCTTACTTCTGAAAGTTCCAAGTCCCTCTTAATCAGCTTCCCCAGACAAAAACAGAGAAAAGCATTTTCCAACCTCACCATTTTTAGACAAGTAGTAACAGATCTATCTAACAATCACCCATAAATGTTCACTGGGCCTCCCACAAGCCAGACACTGCGCTAGGTGGTGAGGTACAAACGTAAGCGTAACGTTACACCTGCCCCTCAGGTACTTTGTGGGGAAGGCAGACAAGTAAACAATTACAGCATAAAAAATGCCTGGAGAATAAGGCAGGAGTGCCACTGGAGGGACCTTTAACTTTGCTAACTGGGGAGGATGACAGTCTTAAAGGAACAATAAAAGGAGTCATTACCAAAAAATAAATTATAGTCAAATACACCTGTGATTGTTCTAACAGTTAACTCATCAACTTTGTACTCTACAAAGTGACACTCCTAATGAAAATCCTCTTACTATAGAGAAAGTTGAAGATCATGACACTGGCACCGACCACCAGTGAAAGAGAGAAAAACTCCCACACAATTTGACAGAAGATAATGTGCAAACTTAATTAGTCATGATATGAAGAGGCTTCACCCACTTACTGTTCTGTCCCTCCTAACTGAAGGTGACGCAAGTAACCCACTCTTGTGGTTTCAGTTGTTTTTTCTGGCAGCAGTGATGGATTTTTAGGGAGACATCCATACTTTCTCCCCAATACCCCTGTGGCCACTGGCAAATTTTGCTGGACGGCTGGTTGGCTCTATGGCCATAGGAGAGATAAGATTACTTGGCCATTTATATGTACTAGATGGACTCACAACTCTATTTTGCTGCAATTCAGAAAGACAACTAAAAACAATTCAATTAGGTAGTAACCATGATTACCAAATGCTGGGAGGATCATGAGGGAGGTGGCAGAGATGGCACTGTGGAAGGTGCCTAACAAGGCAATTCATTCCTCGCTCATTTCTCTGGACATTTAGAGTTTTCACCTCCTGGTACTCAGCTCTTAGGACATCACACAAGGCATGAGAGCTGGTTTTCCTTTTCTGACACCCTGTAGCTACAGCTCATTTCCAAGCTTCATACCCATCTTGCCTGTCTTTCCTCTGTCCACCTAGTCTCCTGTCTTTACCATCCCAAGAACACCCTGTCTTTTCCTGACCACTCACTTCCTTCCCATGTAATGTGGGTAATAATGTTTTCTTAGGAAACTGTCTACCTTATCCCAGATATCTAACATGAATCAGGACAGGTCATACATATAAAAACAGCCACAATAAGGACAAAAAAAAAAAAAGCCACATTTTTAAAATGCTCTGATCTGTATACCATTTAATGGCTCTTTCCTCAATTTGAATGAAAAACTTCAGTGACTGAAAAAAAATATACCCTATCATTTCAAGGAAATGAAAAACATTATGGCCCTCAGCACAAGCCAAAAATTAATACAAAATTAATCTTCTATAAACAAAGACTTATAAACAGTATTCTACTTTCAACTTTTATGAATATGAAGCGTAGGGAATGTTTCCTTTGAGTCTATGTTCATGAAAGTAGCCCCACAACAACATTTATAAAGTAATCAAAAAACATTATTTCTAGAATAACTCAACAATATCTTAACCTTCATCAAACACAACTTTAAGAACTTCCAGCTTAAAAAACAAAAGACCTGGGCAAATGTATATGGTAGGTACTATAAAACTGATGTTTTAAAAGTTAATTTATGACTTATAAATATTTGGGTTTCTTTTTAAAAGATCGCAAGCCTACTATGAAGAGATTTATTTGGTCACTTTACATCAGAAGTTTTTGTGAAAAAATTGTACTATATTTAAACAATCTTGCTGCTAACATATCTTAAAATTCTAAGGCTAGCAGGGTAAGGTGGCTCTTGCCTATAGTTCCAGCTACTCCTGAGGCTGAGGTGGGAGGATTGTTTGAGCCCAGGAGTTCGAACCCAGCCTGGGCAACATAGTCAGACCTCGTCTCTTAAAAAAATAAAATTCTGGCTGGGCACAGTGGCTCACGCCTGTAATCCTAGCACTCTGGAGGCAGAGGCGGGCAGATTGCTCAAGGTCAGGAGTTTGAAACCAACCTAAGCAAGAGCGGGACCCCGTCTCTACTAAAAATAGAAATTAATTGGCCAACTAAAAAAAATAACTAAAAAAAAAATAAAATTCTAAGACTAAAAGGAATCTTTTTCAAATTAAATTCCCAACTTAAAACAGTTATATTTTACTACATTTTAACTTAAACATGAATGTCAAAATATGGAGAAATTGGCTTCAAAATGAACTTTATATGAAATCATGAAATAAAAGACCCCATAAATTAAAATACAATGCATTTTCCCATAAATTTACATTCTTATCTATTCCCTACTGAAAGTCAAGACAAATGTAATTCATGATTTATTGAAATGGAAAAAGTTTTAAGAATGTCATAATCTTTTAACAGATAAAAGTTATAGTAAAATAAGCTGTAAGAAGACATGAGGTAAGGATCTTATCAGTGGGAGTCAATTTACTTTAATACAAAAAGGCAAAAGGCACCACATTAGAATCATGTGCTAATTACCAGTCCTGGTTTCATATCCCCTAAATCCTGAAACCAAAATTATTGCAATTCACTCTGGGATTGTCAGTATGTGTGTTTTTAGTGGCAGACAGCATTTTCTGAGAAGAGAAAATTAAAATCTACCAAGAAAAGAGTGGTACAACTTTCAAAAAGTTATGACTGCTATTCTACAATGTATACATATTTCAAAACACTATGTTATACACCAGAAACATAAATAATTTCTATTTGTCAATTAAAATAAAATTTTTTAAAAAGAAAAGAAAGAGTCATAAAATGCTTAAGGAAGCACCTGGCACACAGTGTGTATTGTGAACATGTCCCTCTCGTGATTGTTATTTATGTCATTATAACTAATGAAGCCACATGGGTCTGTGGCCCCTGCGGGCTCCGATGCAGAGTCTGTGCAGTGTGGCCAAGGGAAGCTCTGGCCTTTGGAAGCCACAGGTCAGCTCAGGTCCCTGAGCACCTGTGGCTGCGTGGCTGGGCCACTGGGGCAGGACAGCCCACGGCAGGGCTGCTGTGAGCACCAGATGACTCCTGTCAACCTGAGCCCCATGTGGTACAAACATGGCTGGGTCCCTGGGCAGGTGTGTCCCCTGTGTTCCCAGGTGTCCAAGCTGCCCCCAGCCAGCCCTCAGAGCTGCCCCGAGGGGGCTGCCCCTCCCTGCTCTCCCAAGAGCCCGGCCTTAGTGCCCAGGACTCAGAGCCTGGGCGAGTGAGCGAAGCCCCCAGTGGACTGCGCCCACCCTCCCAGCAGGGTCTCCAGTGGCTGCATCCTGGCTTCATACCTGCTGTCCTCGAAGCCTGCTGTCCCAAGGTGGGGTGGTTTGGTGAGGGCCATGTGCTGATAGACAGCACCAAGTTCCAGGACAGACGGTCCCCTTCCTGGGACTGAATACACTTGCTTCAGGTCACAGTTCACAAAGACCCCACGTCAGAACCCACTTAAACTGGCCTTCTGACCCCACACTCGCCCCTGCCTCCCCAGAAACCACAGACACTCAGGGGCATCATATGTTAGACCTTGCAAATGTCTGGGAGAGACCTGCCAGGCCCTTCCCTCCAGACAAGGTGTGGCCTCCAGCGTGTCCTTGGACGCCAGGTTCTGGAATGTCCCCCACATTGCTGGGCAGATGTATTTGCAAGCAGCCCCTCTGCTGGAGACAGAGTACAGCCCAGGCCATGGCTGAGCTGTCAGAAAGAGCTGGGAGTGAGCGAGCTTCACTTCGCAGAACCTCAATTTCCTCATCTGTAAAGCGGGGACACTCACACCCACCTAAAAGGGTTGTGATGAAAGTCAACTGAACCAGTTTGCATGTAGGAGGCAGGCAATAACCGTCAACTGTTCTGATTGTTTCCCTCGACCTTCTCTCCCTCCACCTGGCAGTCGCCAGTGGGGAGGATTCAGGAGGGCAAAGGGAGGGGGCAGGGAGGGGGCGGTGCTGAGTCGGCTGACCTCCCGGAACGCAGGTCCCCCCAGCTGCTTTGCCATGTCTTTCAGGGAAAGTGGCTTTTCACACTCACCAATAATAATAGCCACTGCTTTTTAAAACTTCATCTGTCAGGACTATTCTAAGTGCACCCCCAGCATTGTCTCCCTCTACCCTTGCAGGACTCCATGTGGCGATGTTCCTTTCCTCCTACCTTCAGTGGAGACAACAGGCTGCAGGGCTGGGCCCCTCACACCGCAAGGAGCCTGGCTTGGCCCGTGGTGCAGGTGAGTCGCTGAGGCGCAAAAAATCCATACACCGCCTGTGTCACAGAAGCAGCCGAGCTGGGGCTGAGCCCAGGATGTTCCACCAGGCCCACAGCTGCCTGCGGGGCTCACACCTGCCTCAGCCACCCTTGGCCTCCCAAGGGTGGCCCTCGGTCAGGGTCAGCTGCTTGGGCCTGAGCTGGCAGGAGTCCTTTAGTGACTGAGACCAGGAATGCCCCATCAGACCAAGCCCACCTTCTCCATGCACCCTCAAAACCCCAGGATGAGCAGCAGCAGGTCCTGCCTGCAACTCCCTGTAGGGCTCTTGGCCTTGCCTTATCCCGCATCTCCGTAGCTCCCCTGTCCCACATAAGGGCCCTCAAACCCAGACAGTGGCAGAGATGCTCCAGACAGAGGCAGCTTCATTTGCCATTGCAAATAAATTGGAGTGTCTGCACACTACACCTGTCTTCTAAAGGCTCTGAGAAGTCCTGCACACAGAGACTGCTGGGTTTTCTTTACCTCTACATTCCTCGTGTGCATTTGTGCAAGGGAACATGTAGGTGCACACACCTGACATCTGACATTTTGGGAAACCCTGCTCCAGCTATAAGGATGACAAACTCAACTCACTGTCATTGAGCACGCTCTCAGCCATCCCACACCGCAGCTCAGCCTCACACAAAGCCTAAGAGATGAGCAGCCAAACCCCTTGCTTTTCTCGTTTGCCTTTTTGGTTTTGCTTTGTTTTGTAACAGACGAGGAGCCTGGAGCTTGGAGAAGTCCAATGACCCTCCCACACCCCACAGTTGGGGCCCAGGAAATCCCACCCTTTGTGGCCTCTCCAGAAAATGTCACTCTGCAGGGTTCCCACTGCAGGGAGGGGTCTGGACACTGACCCTCCTTCCTGAGCTTTCTGAAGGTGGGAAGGACGTGGCTGTGGCTGGCATGTGGAGCAGGGACCAGTGCCTGGGAGAAGGGGCCCCACTGCCCCCTGCCCTCAGAGGATGAGGAGGGAATATAATGGTTATCATTATAATCATTATTAGTATCATCATGGGCTCACTGATTTAAAACTATGTGGTGTGTTTCAATGCCCTGTAGGTATTTATTGCTCTTATTGATGCTAAATTGTTCCCTCTTGGGCTAGAGAGCACCTCTTTAGCTTGACTCCCACTCTGTCTTACATGACCGGGATGGTCTTGGTGGTTTCCTTGCTCTCTGGAAAGACGAGATGTCCCTGGCTCATCTTGTACATTTCCTGCCCTGACCCAGAAGCCACCACCTCTCTGAACAGCCTTGGTTCCTTAGTGAGAAATTGCACATGGAGGGCTCGATGCCATCCCCCTGCCCATTTCTTGTGGCCTCTTCAGTGGACAGAGTTGATGTGTGTTTGTGCCAAACCTTAGTGAGTGTGTCAACAGGCTCCATGAGCTCCCATGATCCCACCCCATGCCATTCCCTCCCCTTACTCATGAGTGGGCCCTGAGACTCACTTCTAATGCTAAAGTGGCAAAGGTGAAGGGAGGTTACCTCTGCAGTAATGTGTAACATTGTAGCCATTTGTCTAGGACACACTCTCTCCCTGGCTGGCTTTGAAGAATCAAGTGACCATGTAGGAAGGCCCACGTGGCTAGGAGCAGAAGGTGGCCCCAAGCCACAGACAGAAAGGAACTGAGACCCTCAGTCTGACAACCTCAAGGAACTGACAGCTGCTGACGAGCACCTGAGCTAGGAAATGGCTCTTACCCCAGTCGAGCCTCAGATAAGACCACAGCCCCAGCCAGCCCACATTTTGGCCTGGGGAGACCCTGGGCGGAGGACCCAGCTCAGCCCAGCCCAGTCTCCAGGCCCACAGGAACTGTAAGGTAGAGACGCTGCTAAGCTTGTGGTTGTTATGCAGCAATAGATAACTAATACCAATAACTGGACACGCCTCACTGGATTCTCCTTACATGCTGCATGCACACTTGATCCATAGTCAGGTGACCCTGAGAACAGAGCCTTCCCAGGGGGTCTGCACAGCAATGCCGTCTGTGCCAAGATGGCCTGTGTCTGGCAAAATGTAACGTGTTCGGACTGTATGCTGAGCTGCTGAAGATGGAGTACGAGAGAATGGGGAGACCTGGCCACCCAGGCTGTGCCTCTCTCTTCTCCACCCTGCAGAGAGGCAGGGAAGAGCTCCCAGGAGACACACCCAGCAGAGAAGAACATAAAACACCCTTTCGCCACCAAGGTCTGGAATTCCAGAACTCAAACTAGACAGGCAACACTTCCTGCCCCTGAGCAAGAACGAGAAGGCACCCAGCCGTGTGGGCAGGCCTCGGAAGTCCCCAGCTCCATGGGAGTAAAACCGGAAGTGCAGCTTCACAGCCAGCCCAGGGAGGAAACGGCGGCGTGGCAGTGGTGTGGCGTGCATGTTGGAAGCGAGAGTGTGCTCGCGGCCTCCTTGCTATTCCAGGCACCCCCCTCACCCCGAATCCTTCTCACCCCTGGGGCCAGGGGTCTTGGGTAGGAGCTCTGCTTCATGACCAGGTGGCCAAGGTCAGCATGAGGCGCCCCAGAGACCAGCGGGACACCGTGCATGCCGAGGGAAGAGGGCAGGGGAGCGACAGCACGGCCAGGGCTTCTCAAGCTTCGGGCCACAGGGCTCCCGGAGAGTTTGTGAAGACGGATTCCTGGGCCCATCCACAGGGAGTTAGACCCAGCAGGTCAGGAGTCCTGAGAATCTGCATTTCCATCGCATTCCCAAGGACGCTGGTCCAGGGACCACACTTTAAGTAGGAAGGGGTTACGTGACAGGTGAGTGAATGACTAGATGAACAGGTGAACGGATGCCGGAGGCTCAGCACGGAGCCCATCACCCCGCAACAGCTCGGGTGTGCCTTGGATGGGATGGAACTAGAGCACTGAGCACATCCACACACTTACACACAGGCACGGAGAGATACAGATGCCCGCACACCAGCGCATGTGCACCTGCACACACTCACACCCACGCACACATAGGCGAAGCCTTTCAGCCAGACCCGGAAGCACACACAGATGCTCGCACACAACGAGACGCGTGCAGGCACAGACACGAGTGCACGTGTGTACCAGCCGGGCTCTCCTGAGACGGGGCCCCCAGCCAGGCGGCCTTGCAGAGTGGGAGTCTACGGCACTGAGTCCCTGCGTAACCTCCATCCCTGCCACACCGCCACTTTGTTCATGGGCAATGACGGGGTGGCTGGGAAAGAGGCTGGCTGGGGCATAATCATCCTATGCACTTGATTATTAAAATCCTCCTCTGCTGAGGTCACCTTTGGTGAGTGTTCACATGGGACACAAATATCTTCACATTTTTTGCCCATTCAGAGAGATCTAGCCACATATCTCTTCCCCAAATTTCCTTGTCACCAATCTTTTTTCAGTCATGTTCCTTCTAAGTCCCTGACCATCCAGCCAAACCACTGGCCACAGCCCATGAACTGGTACCATCACATGTCTGGCTGTGTCTCTTTCCAAGCAAAGTAAAGACCAGGTGCACAGCCCGGAGTTCTGCCAACTGGAGGATTTCCCCTCACTGTGGTCCCAGAAAGGGCAGAGAGGGGCCGTCCCAGACGGGGGCTGTGGTGCTACCACTGTCTGCTTCCAGGTGGTGCCTGCATATCATGCAGAACCATCTGCAGCTCAGGCCTGTCTTCTCGGCCTCTGTCACCCGATTGCAGGGACTCCCACAAGGCCATGGGTGCAGGCTGGTGGAGAAGGCCGTGCAGCAGGCATGGGGACCACAGGCACTCGGGCCACTTCTCCACATAACTTACTTGTGCCCTCAGGGCCTGATGAGACCCAACCGCATTTATACCACGTCGGTCTGATGATGCAGTGCTGCCGTGCACGCCCAGCTTTATGGCTTGGTGCATCAGGCAGCACCGGACAGCTCAGGTCGCATGGTGACTTGGTGACCCATGGGTTAAGCATTCAGTCTCTACTTAGGCCTAGTGGCAGGCCAAGAGCTGTTCCTCAAAGCAAGAGTAGTCATTGAGGAAGATGGCAGGACTTCACTCCAAAATCCTAAAGGCGTCCGCTGTGATTCACCTATCGGGACCTGCCAAAGGCTCCACGCAGCATCCCTGTCTGCCACGGACACCTCAAGACCATTGGATCTGCCGGATCTTATGGCCCGAGTGGCAGAGCAGCCTGCACGGCAGCCTGGACCTGTTGCAGAGCCTTGTCTTGTCCTGGGCTCTACTCAAACCAGCAGCATTTTTAGTCACGTAGTAAATGGGCTGGAATCGCACACCCACATGAGGAACATGTCGTCTCCAAAATCCAAAGAGGCCCACTAGGCATCGTGCCTCTTTGTTGGTTGTAGGAGGGACCAGATAAAACAAATTACTCTTCACCTTAGAAGGGATGTATCAACATGCTTCACACCACTAGATCTCAAGAAATTTCACTAAGGTAGAAGGCCCTGAATTTCTTTGGAGTTATTTCCCACCCTCTGACACAAATGACACAAAACTTTCTTACCAGTAAGTCTAGAGGAACTGCTACTTCTCGCATGCTCACGAGTTCCAATCAGCATAATCTTGCAAATGCAATGGGTCAGTGTGGTGTTTCATGGAAGGAAAGGCGGTCATGACCCCTGAGGACTAAATCGTGACACAGGGCTGGAGAACTGCTGTGCCCTGTGGTAGGACAGTGCAGATGTACTGCTGGCCTTGCCAGCTGAAAGCAAACTGCTTCTGGTGGTCTTTACTGACAGATACCAAGAAAAAAGCATTCACCAAATCAATAGCTGCACACTATGTACCTGGAGATGTGTTAATTTCCTAGGCAATGGAAACATCTGCTACAGCAGCTGCAGTTGCAGTCATCACGAGGTTAAGCTTACAAAAACACACTGTCGTTCTTCAGGATCCGTCTTCTGCCCAGGCCAAATGGGAGAGTTGAGTGGGAATGTGGTTGGAATCGCCACCCCTGCGTCCTGCAAGTCCTTGGTGGTGGCACTGATCTTTGCCATCTCTCCTGGAATGCAGTGGTTTTTTTTGGTTTTACTGTTTTCCTCTGTAGAGGCAGTTCTGGTGGCTTCCACTCGGACTTTCCTACCATAGTAGCCCTCACTCCACAGGTCAGGGAACCAACGTGGGGGTTCTGCCAGGCGCTGAGTATGCCGGCTCCAATTACACACTCCAGAGCCGAGGAAACAACCACAGGTGGGTGCAGGGGCCATTGGACCCACTGCGAGATGGGCCTGAGCTAAACTCCTCTGATCATCTGTGCTCCATAATCCCCTACTCCGACTGGTGCGCCACGGTGATGCTTCAGGTCTCCTGGAACAGGGTCAGTTCAGAGCCAGCATCCAGTAGTCCCCAAAAGATCTGATTACTCTTTCTCCCCAGTTACCCTGGTCAAAAGCTATAAGTCCCCTTGGGGAACGCTGGGAGAAAGAGCAATGGAATACATTTTTGGCACTGTGCCAGAGTCCTTCCTCAAGGACCCAGCCTCCCCTTCATACAGGGGGCCTGAGTCTGTAAACTGGCTCAAGTCTGGGGTTGATTGAGAGACTGTGACTCTACTTTTATGATACAAGTTAGAATTTTGTTCTCTTTACCTAGAACTTTTCTGCTTATACAGATCCAGCAAGAAATTTAGTGAGCTTCCATTCTATTTCTCTTCTAGGAACACCTCTATCAACTAGCTGGTGCCATAAGTGCTCTTGTGTCAGATGACTCTGAGTGCTGCCTCGGCTCTGCTGTCCATCACAGTGACCATACCCACCTTGCCTTTGCCCTGCGACCTCAGGATCCAATTGCTCCCACTGCATTCAGGGCTCCCAATTGAGTGGCTGCCATTCCCAAGGCAAGGTCTGGCCTACAGAGAACAGTGAGCACACAGCTTTTCAGAGATGCTGGGCTCCCCTCACAGGAGAGGTAAAAGATATATCTTCTGGACCCTCCCAATGTGGGTGAGTAGATCCTAAAGGATAAATCCACTCAAACATTCCCATCTCCCTGGGCCTTTGAATCCCTTCCTCTATGTTAAGCCAAGATGGGCATTTCCAAGTCACTTACTATGGCCACTGTTTTGATCCATGTGGCAGGCAACATACCAGACAAACTGTTAGAGCCCTTTGTCACTCTCTCAGCTGCAACATTAAATTAGAATATCTGCTTAGTGAGCCCAAATCAATACATTCAATCTGATCCAACTGTATGTTCCTTCCACCATTATACAAAACTCTCAATATCTATTTTCACACACGTCCCCTAGATTCCTGGGGATCCCCTAGATTACATAAATTAGAAAACTCAAGTAGTTGTTTTGGAGTGTAGTACACCTCATACTTTGTACCGCACCTTTGGGGGCCTGATGGGACCTGAGTCTAGTTATAGGCCTGGAAGCAAAAGCTGTTGTTAGGGGTCGTACTAACAAGAATCAGCATTGTCTTGCATGGCAACTGCCTCAGGGACTGTCATTACTGTTTTCCCAGGAAATGCAGAGTTAATCCCCTCAGACAGGGCATGGGATGCCCCTTTCATGGAAGGTGGGAAGGCCTCTTCCACTGGCAAAGAAGACCCATCAGAATCTAGGTGCTGAGGGTCCCCAGCTTCATCAGAGTCTCCCCACATGTCCTCATTCCAACTCGCAGGGCCCCATTCTTTCTCAATCAATCCTTCACTGTAACAGTAGACCCTGCAGGGCTCAGAGTCCAACTTATTATGCATTCAGACAACAGAAGTATGAGATTCTGCATTTGATTTTCAGAAATCTCAACCTTGTGGCTACAGGAGACAAAAGTCTCTTTCACAGCATACATGGCAGCTTTCAGGTCAGTTATGCAGCACTTGAGCTGGAAATTCAAATCCCTGAGTTCGTCCTCTCTTTCACCACTTTGTCCAGTGACATTAGGAGCAACCAGCCAACCTCATTATATTTGTTGGATTTATAAAAATGTTCAAAACTATCATATACATAGTCACCTAGCAACTTACTTCTCACAACTGGTTGATTAGGAGAATCTGATGGAGATATTTTGCATACCTCTATTGCCACACCATGGATTATAATGCTCTCTTTACTACTGGAAATAGAGTCATTAACAGTCTGTAAATCTAATCAGATTAAAAAGCCAATTCCAGAAATCCCAAAACCAATTCAGAAAACTCATCCTTAACATTTATTCCATTACAACCCTATTCCTGGTACCAAAATCTGTATTAGTCATGATTCTCCAGAGAAACGGAATCAATAGCTAGCTAAAGATATCTATCTAGATAGCTATCTAGATAGCTAAAGATATCTATAAACATACATGCATTTATTATAAGGTATTGGCTCACACAATTATGGTGGCTCAGCGGTCCAGACCCAGCAGAGCTGATCACGTACATTTCAGTATGAGTCTGAAGACCTGAGAACAAGGACAGCCATTGTGTAAGCTCCAGTCCAAGTCCAAAGGCAGAAGAAACTGATGTCTCCACTGAAAGACATCAGGCAGAGAGAGAAAAGTCTTTTGTACTCAGCCTCTTTTTCTATTTAGGCCTTTAAAGAATTGGATGAGGTCTACCCACACTGGGGAGGGCCATCTACTCCACTCAGTCTACCAATTCCAGTGCTAATCTCATCCAGAAACACCCTCACAGACACAACTAGAGATAATGTTTAACCAAATATGTGGCCACCCTATGGCCCAGTCAAGTGAACACATAAAATTAACCATGAAAACATATAAACACAGATTTATGCACTATGCATATATGCACATACACATGCCCCTTTCATAATACTCAGAAAACATACACATTCATGCTCAGACAAAGACAGACTCCTGGACACACATGTACACACAGAGAGACACAAATAAACACATTTACACACATCTACCCACAAAATACCACGTATACACACACACTTTCCCCCTAGAACCCTGTAACAATGTTGTTTTAACAGTAGCCCCTTCCTGCTATGGTACTTTGTGACTTACTGAGGGCCACTGTGTGCCTTCACTTGCCCACCAGGCTGGGGGAATGGAGGGCAAGGCCATAGAATGTGGGTAAGTGGCCATCACCCACACTCACAGATGAGAGGCCAGAGAAGACACAGTGACTGGGTCAAGTCCCATTACCACTTGGAGCTTCATCCAGTGCATTTGAAAGTGAGAATAACATACGACACTAACCACAAACTACCCTCCTGCCTTACTGGAGGATGGAGCCTGTCTCTTTGCCTCATGTTTGGCCGAGGGCAGAGACACCAATGCCAGGGCACCCAAGGCACTTTGCCTCTCCTTCTGGCAGGGTGAATCCCAGACATGACATACATGATCAGGGCACAGAGTCTGTCAGAAGAGACACAACCCTGGAGCCCTCATGTCACAGACAGTGACAGCCAGAGAATGGAGGTCCCAGGACTTGGCAGAGCAGGACAAGCGGAACCATGGCGTGTGGTCATAGCAGCCACTCTTTGCTGAACATCACTGTCCACCACGTGCTGTGCTAAATGCATTTCCTGGCAACAGCCCTCACAACAAACCTCTGAGAGGCCCTCAGAGATTATGCGGCTTGTCCAGGTCCCACAAACACAGCTCTCACTGCCTGAAATCCCACATGAACCTGCAGGACCCACCTGGTGCAGAACTTCCCCTGGGATCATGTTAAAATGAAGTTTCTGACTCTGCATGTCCAAGAGGCCTGGGGGTGACGGCTGCACATGGCTCCTCCCATGGCGGGGTGCAAGGCTGGCTCTGGCATCTCCTTCCTACCATCCGAATTGGCCAGTTCAGAAGGGGATGCATGAAGCTAAAGACATAACTGCTTGCTCTATTCCAAGCCCTGAGCATTAACATCGAGGAAGTCCCCAAAACCTCACCACAACCCTTTCAGGGGAAATTGAGGTGTGGGGGAAAGAGAGGCTGTTACTTGCCAAAGGTCACCCAGGTGTTAAGAGGCAGGGTGGGGATTCCAACTCCGGTTGTCTGGCTCCAGAACCCCACTCCTAACCACTGATGCATTGCCAGGGTGCCGGAACTTCTCGGTTACCTACTGTTCTTTCCTCTCTTTTGCAGGCTTTGAGCCAAAGATAAGATGTCATCAATCAATCAGCAAGCCCTGCTAGTCTGATTTCCAGGTGCAGAAATCATTCATTGGGAGCATTGTGCTGAGGATGTTCCTCTTCTGAAACTGCCCTCTGCTCCCTGCTTGCCCGCTGAGGGACAGATGCTCCCTTGCACCGCCAGAGCCTCCTGCTGAGGGCCACTCAGAACGCCGCAATTTGAGGCGGCAGGGGTGCATAGTTCGGAGAAGGAGAATTAAGTGATTCTGCGTCTGAAAATTCCTGCTAAATGTGAATGTAACATATCTTCCCTGTATGCTTTGGGGGTACGAAATTGCGCCAGGATTTGTTCACGAGTCTCATTTCGCTTCCTCCTCCCCCAGCAAGTGATCGCTGCCGGGAAACTTTTATAAAGGAAGCGGTTGACATTGTGGCGAATAGATCTGGAGGTGAGGAACTTCTGCTAAAAGTGATTCAGCAAGAAGCCACCCCTCTCCAGCACCAAAGTAGGCAGCCCCCCAACCCCGCCCGGTCCGAGGGGCGGTCTGCTGGGCGGGGCTCCCGCGGCGGCCCCAGCACGTCCCGGCTGCGCAGCCCCTGCCCCGCACTGCCGGCTCTGAGCTCCGCGGGGCAGCCATGCGGGCCGGCAAGCTGCTCGCGCTCTGCTGCCTGATCTCGAGCACCGCCGCGGGCCGGGCCCCAGGTAAGTCTGGGGTCTCCTCTGGCCGCCTCGCACGCAGAGCTCGGGGCTCTGGCCGCTCCCCAGCTGCTTTCCCGGGATTGCCCAGCGGCGGCTGGAGCTCCCTCCCTTCCTTGGGTCTTCCCGCACTTCCCAGGCTTGGAGACCCCAGGGGACAGCGCGGCGACGAGGGGCCCGGGGCTCCGGGGCTCTGCCGGCTGAGAGGTGCAAGGAAGATCCTCCGTGATGTGCCCGCGGTTAACCGATTTTATCTGACCGCGCGTCCTTCCTTCCTGGCGATTGCTGTCCTGTAACTTGGCTGCAGGGACCCTAACAATCAGACACTTACATCCTTCTTGCTGTCCGCACCCTGAAAGTCAGCACTGGGGAGAGGGCGGGGAAGAAGCGGACAAGGATTCCTATGCGCTAGGAAACTGAGGCACAGCCGGGTTGGGTAATTTGCCCAAGTCATACGGCCAGTGAGCTCCTGCCCCTGCCGGAGGGAGCTGAGCAATGCCCTCCCCAGCACCAGGAATCAGACCATCCTACTGATGGAGACTTAGGGCCCCCCCCACACACACACTATTTAACAAGGAAGCTGGTGCCAAAGGGCTGAAGTGACCTGCTCAAGTCACACAGCCCACTGCCCAGCAGACGGGGACAGCACCCAGACAGGTTTGGTTTCTGCCTTCCCCTCTCTTTTGGAAGGGGGCTAGAGTCTGGTCAAAGATGACCAAGCAGAGAGTTTTCAGGCAGGACCAGTGAGGAGGATGGCCCCAGAGACCCCCTCATGGTGAGTCAGGATGCTGAGGAGTCAGTGACACTGGCGGACAATGCCTCCGGCTCCCAGATCTGGCCTGGGGTGGGTGATGCAATTTGGGGGTATGGGGACAGGGAGGTGAGGTGGCACCTTCCGCTGTCAGTGATGGGGCAAACCTCAGCAGGAGGAGGGTGGGTGCTCAGCAAACACGTGGTTAACAGGTGGTTGAGTGGGAGGGCTGGGGACAGTACACCCCACCCCTGCCTCCCCCTGCTCTGCCTCTTCCTAGCTCACTAGTGAGGCCCCCCACACTCTCCTCAGCCTCCCACCAGCCCTGCTGTCTTCCTGTGCCCTCCCCCATAGTATCATCTAAGGCGGGGCAGGGGTTCAGTCCAGAGAAGTGGCTCCTTCCCAAAGCGGGTGGGGAAGGGTCTCCTGGAGGAGACATGAAGCCCGAGATCCTAACACGTGCTGGATCTAGTTATTCATGCTGACTGTTGATGGTGTGTTTATCAGCTCATCTGGAAGAGTGGGCCAGGGACAGTGCCGGGTCACATGGGGAACTGTTGTAACACGAGTGCTGGAGGGCTGTTAGTGTCGCTTTAACAGGCAGTGTTGCCTGCCCCTTTGCTGGTGTGTAATTCAGGACACAGCCCTTCCGATCCATTCCCCCCATTCCCAGGCAGACCCCCAGAGGGAACCCCAGAGGGAAGCTCCAGAGTCCACACTCTCGCACTGGGATGCTGGGGCACCTCAGAGCCACACCTACTGGCTGTGGAGCCTGGAACCTCCCTAAGCCTCAGCCCCATCACCATGAAATGGGACAGTAATTGCATTTCCCTCTCCGACCCTGGAGAGGCTTCACTGAGGTGGCTCAGGGCACAGAGGCACACGGTGGACCTAGGGGGCACTCTGCAGTGGCCTCAGCCCTTTGCTCCATCCAGTGCAGATCCTTCCTCGGCTGTGCTGGTGACACCCCCCAACACCTCACCCTGGCTTGGAGCCAGGGTGCTGCCATAGTTTCTGGTGCCTCCAACAAGGGCCTTAGGTCCTCACTATACAGTGAGGGTGCTGGAGGGCCCTGTGTCTGGTGTTCCAACAGAGACAGGAACCTGGGCCACCACCCCCGACTCCTACAGCCTCTCCCTTGGCTCCTCTGAGAACAAACTCCAGAACTGTTCTCGTATGTATGGCCAAGGTGGGGCAAAGCAACAGGGCCCCCAAGGGTGGCGCCATCTGGGCTCTGGCTTCTCTCTACACCCAGCGCCAAATAGCAGAAACCTCGGGGCTGAGCCCCAGGGGCACCTTTCCCCCTTGAGCCTCTCAGAACCTAGGATATTGCTACATTGGTTTCCTCCTCTGTCCTTGGCAGAAAATCAAAAGCCCTTCTTCTTTCTCAACCTGACTGGCATCTCTTCTAGGAAGTTCCACTGGGCTGCAGAGTCACACTCTGCCCCTTCCCCCATCCCACCCCCAGCCTGGCTTGCAGTGGCCCATCTGCCTGGCAGGGCTCCTGGGGTCAACGAGCCACCCGCTCTCCCATCAACAAGGTGATGCCAGTCCGTAGCTTTCTGTAGCAGGTACCACACTGCACCCAGAGACCACCTGCAGCAAGGGGACCCCTTGCACCCCAGGAAGGGGTGGGAGAGCCTCCTGCAGGGAGCACTGGGGACTTCTGCAGGCTGGGTCTGGGCCTGCTGGGGACCACAGACCCACCCTCTGAATGCTGAGATTTCTTTTTTCCAGTGGGGGACATCCATTTGCCCTCAGAGACCCCCACTGCAGCCATATGCATTTTGATATATTTGATAATAATTACACTATTGCATGTCAGTTATTGACGAGGGCTTCATGTGTATTGTCTCATATATTCTCACCACCACCTGTGAGGTGCCATCATCATCCCCATTTTACAGATGAGGACACAGGGGCTCAGAGGTTAAGGAGCTTGCCCAAGCCTGCACAGCCAGTAAGAGGCAGGGCTGGCATTCAAACTCCAGTGTGTCCCAGTGGGTTCAGTCAAGGACTGATCCTGGTAGAGACCAGCATCCTGTCTGTGCCAGGGAGACACGTGTATCCTCAAAAGATGAGTCCCCTCACAGTCAGGTGGGTGTGGCCCCATGGAACTCATGGCAAGCACCCAGACTCACTGAATTACAATGGTGTCACTTGACAGGAGCAGAAGGGGCACAGGGCTGGGGTGACTCATCTCCAGGTGGGCAGAGAAAGGACACCAGCACCCTGAGTTTGACGTTCACCTCTCAACACCCAAGCCCTCAGGCACAGCCCTCCAGACTGCAAGCTCTGGGAGATGGGGCCGATGCGAGGGTCTCAGCACTCACCTTAGCACCAGCCCGTGACCAGGGTACTCCCACAGGTGACACAGAGAGGGGCACCAGCAGACCGTCTGTGTACAGTTCTTGGCACCCAGGTTCCCTTCTCTGGAATGGTTTCACAAGCGGGACTCCCCCAGCCCCATGGCCGAGATCACTCCTGAAAGAGGAAGGTGGTGGGCGGCGCAGGCGTCCCCAGCCGCCCTGCCTACTGGAGGCAGGAGCCCTCCTTCATGCACTCCCTTCCTCTCCAAAGGGCGAAATATGCACACAGCTCAGCGCTTTGGGATGTGGCCAGTGTCACAAACCTGTCGCCCTCCTCAGAGGACATGTGTCCAGGGTGTCTTAGATTTTCCGAAAAGTAAATTAAAGGATGTTTATCAAAAATGTGCTAGTAGGCTATTTTACCAGCTACTTCCTCAGCCCCTTAGGAGACATTTGCCCATGTGTTTGGTAGTAATTTGAGAGCAGTTTATATTCTCTTTAATCAGCACGGAAATGGTTGAGGACCATTGGAACTAACATGGGGTACCAACAGCATCCCCAAGCTTTGGTGTGACCTGTTCGACTCTGGGTTTCATTTAAACTGTTAGATATTTGCATGAAACGAGCATGCACACAGGCTATGCCTTTAAATGGGCACAGTACCCTGCGTCACAGTCCCAACATCAGTGTCAGGATTCTGAAGAAGGGTGTAGAGATGGAACAGGAACAGAAACAGGATCAGGTATCACTTGTGATTTGTAAGAAAAAAAAATATTTCTAAGCAGGAAGCACCAGAATGTTTCCTCCAAGCTTTGCTTCCCATGACCCTCCTGACTCTCGGTTCTAGAGGAGAGACCCCTAGATTCTCTGAAGCAAGGGATGCTGGTGCTGAAGGACTAATAACTGGCGACTTAGAGAGGAGGATGGCCCAGGAGGTCCTTTAGTGCTGGGCCTGGAACACAGCGGAGCCCCGCGGGGATCCCAGCCTGTGCTGGTTCCCTGGCCCATGTCCTGCGCTGGCGAAAGCAGGAGGTGGAAAGGATGTGCCCACCCAGAGCTGGAGGGGCTGATTCGGGCCCACGTTTCCCCCTTCTCAGAGCGGCTCGGTGCCAGCTCTACCGGGGCTGTGCTCCGAGGACACTGGCGTGCACTGTCCAGGAACACTGCCCGGCTGTGTGTCCTGGTGTCCTAGGCGCAGAAGCCCGGCCGCCCTCTCCCAGCCCCTCAGCATCTCGCGTACACTGGTGCGCGTCGCCCCTCGCCTGGCTGTGACCCTGCGCCCAGCGGTCGGCGCCTGGGTCGGCACGTTGTGCCTGCTCAGTGCCCGGCTCAGCACCTACTGTCCCCGCGCCACCTCCACTTCCGAGCATCTGGAAGCTTCCTACCTCTCTGGGGGCGTGGCCCACACCTGCCGGGTTAGGAGCAACTGGGCTGATTTATCCTCTCTGCGCTCTGGGGGGGGGGGGGCGCCTGGGGCTGGCGCCCTGTGCAGCACGTCCCGGGGGTGGAGGGGTGGGAGCTGCTCATCAGCCGCGCCCCGACTTCCTTCGGAGCGGGCCTGGTGTGCCCGGTGCCTTGTTCCCATATAGAAGAAATCTACGTTCCGTGCCGACTTTCGTTTCTTCTCACAAGCCGGCTCGTCCGTGTGTTCTCAGTGCACGTCACGCAGGTCATCACCGAGGACGTCCGAGTCACCCATCCCCCTTGCCCCTGCCCCATGCATGCGCCAGTGTCCCCTAGGTCACTTCAGCCACTTTTTAACCGGGCTCCCACCACCCCCTACCCCTCTGGCTCTCCTGTTTTCCCCTCGGGTTAGAGTCGCAGGCCTGAACCCCGCTAACACGCTCCAACCTCGCCACGCCCTCGCCCTCAGGGCGCTCTGCCTCTGCCTCTGCCTTGCTTCCTCTGCTATGGCCTCCTGCCAGGTGGGATCTGTCTTGGAGTCCTCTGCGTTTCCCATAGCACCTACCAAGAAACCCTCTACCAAGAAACCCTTTTGAATCGGTGGGGACAGAAGCATGGTTTTTAGAACCGGTCAGACCAGGGTTTAGCCACCCAGTACTCCTCCCAGCCCTATCACCTGACATGCAGAATGGGGACGCCCATGCCACCTGCAGGGTGTGAGAAGAAATGTCCCACAGGCGCCCTCAGGGCAGAGCAGGCACTCAGAACTAGTGCCCACTCGCCTGCTGCCCCACTTCAGCAAACCCCAGGTCCCCCTTTCCTGGGGGGCTGCTCTGACAGTGGGTCGGACTCCTGGCTGAGGCCCAGGGCCCCCCCACGCCCCACCCAGGCCAGGGCACTCAAAGAACCAGGGGTACATCTGCTCTTCGCCTGCTTGGTCACTGGTTTTTTTGTTTTCTTCCCTAAAGATGACTGATTCACCCTTTGAGATGTTTGTTCTTAATGGTCAGACTTACCCTGTTAATGTCTCTTGATGAATCACAAAAAGTAAGCTTGGCTTTTAAACTTTTTAAAAATTAAAAATAGAGCTTTTAATATTTGTTTAGACAACTATAAGACAGTCGAAGGTTTACTGACTTGAAGCGTACATTTTAAGAAACATAGTTAATTAAAATGAACCAACTTCAAGAGTTTTCATAACCTTTTCTGAAATCTTTAGAAACTAAAGGAACTTTAGAATCTTTAGGAACTAATGTCACATGTTTACAAGGGACATTCATCTGAAGGTCAGAGTAACCTCTGCGTTTCACTTCATTTTTTAAATTCTGTTAAATTTAAGCACAATTAAGTTTAATACATTTTATCTTAAAAAGTTAGCAGTGGTTACCTTTGAGATATAGAGAATGATTTTTATTTTTCTGTTTTATTCTGTATTTTTCAAATTTCCTACTCAAAATAGGTAAGTTTATAATCAGAAAAAAGCCATAAATTTAGTTTTTACAAAAAAAATATAGACAGCCATATTAATCCACCACAAGGAAAAAAGGAAAAAAACACTAATCTCTGACGGCAAAAATACACTGAAAACTCCACCCCTTCCACCTAGTGTCTTCGTTCTCTCTCTGCTGCTTAGACGACAATGATGAGCAGAAACCAAGCTGGTTTCCAAAACAGTTTTTTGTTATAACTAAAAGCACACTTGACTTCCTGTCATCCACAAGCACCTTTGGCATTGGGCTCCCTCCCTCCTTCCTCATGTTCCCATGGACAGCCCCAGGTATCCAGCAGACCCCCCCGCCCCGCCACCACCTGTGTCAGAATTGCCTGGGAGCCTGGGGAAATGCAGGTCCCAGGCCTTCACCCTGACCCACCAAACCCAGCTATTGGCACTCAAGGAACCAAAGCAGTTTCTGTTTCCATCTTTGGAAACCTTAAGCAAGGGCTGCAGCGGTTTAGGTGGGGCTGTCGTGAAGGCTGCATTACAGTGAAGGAGGGTCCCAGGGGTGCTTGTGCAGGACTCAGCTGTGGACCCGCACACAGGGACCAGCACGCGGGCAGCACTTCTGTGGCACAGGGCACTGGCAGTGTGCTGCTTCCTTGGGGATGAAAGGCCAGAGTTCTTGTGCTGCTAAAGCCCAGGCAGCCGTGCAGTCATCAGAGGCTTAGTCGTGACACTTTCTCTCCCGGGAGCCAAGTCGGAGGACCCACTTGCCAGGTGGCCTCCCTGCAAGAAACAGCTGATGACCAGAGACAGCTGGGCACCCCCAAGGTCGCAGAACTTCCACAGACCCACACCTTCTCCACCCATTCCCGAGGCTCCTTCCATTGCACCATTCACCCCTCGCGCCAACGCAGGGAGAGAAGACCCCTTGGAGGGCTGCACGGCATTTTGCTTCTCTGCCCTCAGTGGGGTCTGGTGTGCACCCACCGCGCCAGGCATTTGGGTTCCAGGGAGGGCCTCTGACAGGCCTCACACGGCGGCGGCAGCAGCGTCTCCTCTGGGGCCCTCACTCCGAGCTCAGATCGCTGACCTCAAGGCAAGGCTTCCCACGGTGCCCAGCCATAAAGCCGGCCCCTCCCTGACCCCAAGTGCTCTCCCTCCAAGGGGTCCTCGGGCCCAGCTTTGCCAGCCGTACTGTAGCAGGCGCACAGACACCCTCCTGCCAGGCTCAAATACTCAGGTTTCGACCTTGCTTTCCAGATCCCAGCCTGGCCAGCCCACCAGCCCTAATTTCCAGCCCCCAGTTCAAGGGCAAAGGCATTTCCCTGGCTCCCTTCTATTGGGCCTCACAACCATGTATCTACTCGGTCCCCATGGGGGGCACCTCGTGTCCAGTGGGACACCCCAGATCTGCTCCCAGCAATGATGCCATGAAAGCTCCTGTGCTGTTGAATTCATGCTGGTGTTTTTCTCCCCGAAGTTGCAATTTCTTCAGAACCCAGGGAACCATCTCGTGTCTCAACTCCCCTGAAAGTCCACATCCCCTGCCAGCATTATCTTCTCCAGCAGCCGCGTGTCTAAAACCCAAATTCATCTGGGTCCCTCCAGCCTCAGCCAGATTTAGTTTGGGTGAGGAGGAGGGGGTGACCACAGGTCAACACCGAGCCCGGAAGCTCATCTGGTTAGCGCTGCTGCTACCCTCAGCCGGGTCTCCACTTCCTGCTGCTAAACCCACCTTCCCAGACTGAGTGACTGAACCTGGAGGCCCAGGGCCTTCCAGAGCACTCACCTGGGGTGCTCCAGACAGGACACAGCCAGGGGACACTGAGCCGAGGACGGAACATTCTAACCTGCACCGGCCAAGCAGCCTCCGCCACATGCAGCTCCTGGGCACTGGAAACACAGCTTGTGCCACTGAGGACTGAGTTTTATATTTAATTTAATCTAGTTAATGTAAAAACAAAAAATTGCTACATTGGCGAGAGCCTGCCCTGTGGGACAGCTCGGCCCTAGTCATCTCCGCCACGCTAATACTTTGGGACAATCTGGGAAATTCTGAACAAGAGAAGCAGTTTACAAACCTAACACCCCTCTTCCCCATCCTCTCTCCCCTCAATTTATTTAGAATTTCCCTCGCAACTTTTAACTTATTATTTTAACACAAAAACAGTCCGTAACTATTGCAGAAAAATTGAAAAATACGGAGAAACCCAAATTTGAATGACTGATGACCCGCCAGCCAGAAAAGGCTGCCATTCACTTGTTGCTGCAGGGAGCCTGTGGGGCCTGTTTATACTGATATTCTCTTCTTAATAAAATCCAAGCCCGTAGCCCACCCCCACCCGGTCCTCAGGCCCTGCCCTCACTGCCTGGGCTCACAGGCCCTGGGACTGTCTCTAGGATGGCCCCACACCACCCACACCCTGCTGTTTTCTCGATTACTTGTGGAAGGTGAGGGAGCCGGGACCAGGAGTCTCCAGGAGGGCTTGGCGAGTGCCGGGAGGGAGCGAACAAGGAGCCCGACTTGACCAGGCCCTTGGGAGAGAGCCCAGGAGGGATGGGTCCTGTCTGCCTAACCCTGGGACTGGGGAGAAGCCCCTCGTGCTGCTTCCCCATCTTTTATCCAAATACAGGTCTCCTTGGTACAGGAAGGGCACAGAAAGGCACGAGAAATCCAGCCCTCCCTGTCCCCAACTGGGAGGATCAGCTGAGCCTGGAGGCTGGTTCTGATCAGGGTGGACAGGACACGGCCAGCACTATCCCTGCTCCACCTGCTCCAGGGCCAGGCTGTGCCCAACTTCTCCTAATGTCCTAAGGCTACATCCTGCCCTGGGCAGGGTTCCCTTCATGGGGCACGTGTTCAGTTCTTCTTACATATGTGGGCAGTACTGTACCACCCTCACACCTGGTCCTCAGCTTCCAATGTGGCGTACCCTGTGGGGATGCGCAGGGAATGCACTTGTCAACAAAAAACCCCAAGTTCTGTAAAATAATTTAAAGACATTTATTCTGAGCTGAGTGTGAGTGACCTCACCCCGGGGAAACATGCCCTCAAGAGATCTTAAGAAGATGCACCCAAGGCAGCCACTTTCCAGTTTGGTTTTGTACATTCATGGAGACAGGAATTACACACAAAATCCAAAATCGATACAGGGAAGGTGTACATTGGTTTGGCCTGAAAAAGCAGAATGTCTTGAAGGTGGGGTGAGGAAGAGTCTACAGGCTATAGGTGGACTTAAAGATTCTTTAAATAAAATAAACCAATTTGTAATTGGTTAAAGAAATGCAGCTCTGCCTAAAGGCTGAATAGGCTTTCAGTTAAGGAAGTGTGTGAATCACAGATAAGCCACAGAGACCAGAGACTGAAGTGACCTGTTAAGTAAATCCATGGCCTGCAGGTGTGGTTTGACCTTTGTCTTGCAGGTTCTTAGGCCTGTTAATGACTTAGTATTATGTCTTACTGTTACAAAGAGCAGCTCCAAAAGGGAGGGGGCATGAGGAGGCGTGTCTGACCTCCCTTCTCCTTATGGCTGGTAACTCAGCTTTAAGGTTTTTCTAGGGTCCTGTTGGCCAAGAGGGTGTCTATTCAGTTAGCTGGGGGACCTAAGATTTTATTTTAGTTCACACATTGTAGGGGTGAAGGGTAGATGGATGGGTAAGGAGTGGGTAGACAGGTGAGGGAGTACACAGGTGAGGCGTGGGCAGGTGAGGGGGTGGTGGCTGGGTGAGGGGAATGCAGGTGAGGGGTGGGTAGACAGGTGAGGGGGTACACAGGTGAGGGGAATGCAGGTGACGGGGGTAGAAAGGAGAGAGATACACAGGTGAGGGGAATGCAGGTGAGGGGGGTAGAAAGGAGAGAGATACACAGGTGAGGGGAATGCAGGTGAAGGGTGCGAGAGGAGGACTGAGCACCTCCAAGTGTGAGGTATGGCCCCTGGACCAAAGGCCCTGCTAGCATCAATGTTCTTGTCCGGTTCTTTGTTTCTCTTTCAGATTTTTGCTCCCAGGACCTTAACTCAGGTGTGAAGCCAGGATTTCCTGAACCAATAAAGACCAATGATCCAGGAGTCCTCAAAGCGGCCAGACACAGTGTTGAAAAGTTCAACAACTGCACAAACGACATATTCTTGTTCAAGGAGTCCCACATCAGAAGAGCCCTGGTCCAGGTAAGCGTCTGGGTTCTGGTTGCACTCCCGGGGAAGCCAAGCTGCAGTGACCCCCCCCTCCATCTAGAACACTCGCCAGGTCAGGAGCTGACAGCAGCAGACATGGCCAGCATCACCCAGAGCCCAGCACAAAGGTCCTGAGCCATTTTCTTACAAAAAGCTTGCTTCTGGACAGTCACCAGGCCGCTGGCCCAGAGCCCAGTAGCAGTGGGAGTGAGGAGGGCCGGGGCCCTGGGGAGATAGGAGAAACTGATCAAGGCGCTACGAGATAGAGCTGCCCCCACCAGCCCTCAGGTCCCCCACCTGGCCTCACTCCTCATTCACACCACAGCCCCAAAAGACTCCTTGCTGGTGTGTTCTTTCACGTCCCAGCGCTCTGCGCAGGCCACCCCCTTTGCCTGACTCACACTTGCCCAGCCTCCAGCCTGCCTGCAAAGTGCTCACCCCTTCTCAGCGGCCTATCACACCTGCCCAGTGCAGCCCCTCCTCGAGGGGACGCTGGCAGGGCACAGCCAGGACTTGCTTGTCTGGGTCCTGAGAACACACGGTCTGCATGGACACAGCATGCAGACAGTGAGGAGACGTCATCAGGAAGTGGCTGCCCATGGTCTCTGTCATTTGCTAAATACAGGGATACCATGCAGCTGCTTGCTGATGTGGGGCATGGCTGCAGATGGCACCCACACCCCCGGGGGCTGCTGCCTGGAGGGGGAGCCGAAGTGGCCCTGCTCTGGGGCTACCATCTTCAACAGCATCCATGGCTACCCTGGGTCACAGGATGGGGTTTATTTTTATAACCTTCCTTATTCTTTTTGGCAATTGCCAACTTTTTAAGAGCAGCAAAGCTTTATATGAGGAAGCGTGCTGTAGATGGCAGTTTGATGTGTAGCCCTGGGGCTGTGGATCTTCTGTGGGCGAGGTGCCACCTCCTCCAAGTGGCCAGGGTGATGCTCTGGGCCTGACAGTCCAAGGTCCTGAGGAGGGGGGTGGGAGGTTGTCCCTCCCTACCTTGGTGATGTTGGGGACAACTTTATTTCACTTGGTATTTGGTGGAGCTGAGACTAAAAACTGAGGAATTTCTCTTTTGACTCCTCTAAGACCACAAGTGAGAAGAATGAACCTGGTCACTGGCGCGTGGAACACAGCAGGGGTGTGGGGAGGTTTCCCTAGTGCAGGAGGGAAGGAGCAGGCCTTCACCTCTGGCCTAGGGGTGGGACAGCCTAAGGAGACATTCTAGGGTGAGTCACAAAGCCTGCCTCGCCCAGATTGGAGCAGACTGGAGTTGGGGGGGAGAGGGAAGGGTCTCCATCCAAGGCCCACTGTCTTCCCGGAGGCTCCCCCTTCCCTCCTCTCACTATTCTCTGGCACTTTCCATGATATGTCTTAAGACAGCGTCCCCAACCTTTTTCACACCAGGCACTGGTTTCATAGAAGACAATTTTTCCACAGACAGGGCGGGGAGATGCTTTTGGGATGATTCATGCGCATTACAGTTATTGTGCAGTCACACCTCTCTGCTAATGATAATCTGTATTTGCAGCCGCTCCCCAGTGCTAGCATCACGCCTCAGCTCCACCTCAGATCATCAGGCATTAGATTCTCATAAGGAGCCTGCAGCCTAGATCCCTTGTATATGCAGTTTACAGCAGGGTTTGCGCTCCTATGAGAATCTAATGCCACCGCTGATCTGACAGGAGGCGGTGATGTGAGTGACGGGGAGCGGCTGTAAATACAGGTGAAGCTCCGCTCACTCACCAGCCGCTCACCTCCTGTTGTGCAGCCCGGTTCCTAACAGGCACAGACAGGTATCAGTCCTCGGCCCGGGAGTTGGGGACCACAGTCTTAAGGCACCCCTTACTAGTGGGGGACCCTGCCCTCCTTCCATCCTGTGCCAAGTAACCCAGGACCCTGTCCCTTTCTCTCTCCAGATAGTGAAAGGCCTGAAATACATGCTTGAGGTGGAAATTGGCAGAACAACCTGCAAGAAAAACAAGCACCCTAATCTGGACAACTGCCACTTCCAAACCAACCACACGCTGAAGCAGGTAAAGCAGAGTGTCCTTCGCCTTCTCAGAACCCCCGTCATCACTTCCCTGACGCATGGTTCCAAATCTCACTCCTGAGGAAGTCAGGCCTCCCAGTACTCCTGCACGACCACAGACACGGAGAAGGGGGGTCAGAGACTGCAGAGGACAGCGTCGTCCTCCCCCTGAGATGACCACCCTCCCCTTTGAGAGGCACAGCCCCTGGACCCTGGGTTTGGGGTGGGCGAGGTTAGAGCAAGAAAGGCTATCAAATAACTCAGAAATTATACATATATGATACATATGCTGTATCTCTCTTCAGAGAGCAAGGGAGAGAAAGTAAATGTGTCAAAACTGAACAATGACAAATTTAGTCTTACGTCATTCTTTCAACTTTTCTGTAGATTTGAACATTTTTGAAATAAAAACCTGGGGCAGGGGGAGAATGCTGGCCGGGAGGCCCCAGGCAGAGGGATCCAGAGTGAGCCTATGACAGGAGGATTCTCAGGTGTGCCCTCTTTGTTTCAGACTCTGAGCTGCTACTCTGAAGTCTGGGTCATCCCCTGGCTGCAGAGGTACGGGGTGCCTGTTCTCTACTGTCACTGACTCCCACCTCTTCAGTGAGCCTGCAGCTGCGACAAACAGCTGATGCGTGTGCTCCTCACCTCCAGCTCTGCGCCATGACCACCCCCTTCCCCCAGCCATCACAGGCCCTCCTGGGTCCTTCCTGAGTCAGCTTCGGGGCCATCAACGAGTGGCTGAGATGGGAGATGATCACGCCTCATAGCCAGATGAAGTACACTGTGTTGCATTTTCTTCTAAAATTAACTCTTTTTACTGCTGCTGTGCACCTAGATTCAGGGTCTGAGCAAAGGGACCAAGTTGCCGGATGGGAGATGCTGGAGTCGGGGGCCCTGTCCCCAGTGGTCCCAGGACACCCATGAGGGCACAGGGCTCAATCTCTCAGTCTGAGTAGTTGTCACAGCCCTGGGTGGGGAAGCAAGTCTGCATCTGGACCCTTTGTGGACGAATAAAGAGCTAATCATCTCAGAGCAACGGCAGCGTGCTTTACTTTTCAAAGGGAGAATCGGGAAGGCGAGGTGAGCGTTGCAAGGGGTCCCCCTCACTGAGGGGTTGGCGAGTTTATGTCACCTCCCTGGGAGGCCTGTCCAATGATTAGCTGCTGGCCAGCACATCAAAGACCACAGCAGCCAGAGGCAACAAGCCTATCTTCATCTCGAACCACCAGAGCAGGGAGCACCCCCCTGAGGGAGCCGCCCTCCAGCTGTGCTATCTTCTCTGCCCAAGCCCTCCCTCCTGCCTCTGAGGCCCGGGGCTTTGGAAGCGTGGCACATGCAGAGCCAGAGTGGCCTCAGGCCAGGGCTGCATGGCCTGCAGATGCATGTGAGATGAAGTGGTGCAGAAGAGGCCCACACTCTCACCTCTAGTTGGTCTCACTCACAATTAAGTGCACCAAGAGCACAAGGCCACGCCTGGCCAGGCCTCACCGCAGGTGAGCATGCACATGCACCGTGCTCCAAGTGCAGCAGTGCCCCCACTGCCCAGCCGGGAGGCCCCAGCTAACCCCCACTGCTCCACCTGGGGAGGGAGAGGGAGCCTCAAAGCCTAACCTCAACACTCCCGGGTCTGAACACTAACCTACACCCCTGATTTTCAACACACCATCGGGGCAGGAATTTTTCCCATCTCATAAGTAAGGCACACTGGCCAGCCCCAGTGCCAGCTGGCTGTGTGGCCCCCAACCTCAGGCTCCTGCAAAGAGTCTCTCCGCAGGGGCCTTCCATATAAAATACATCCACCACTTCCAGTCATTCCCAGCCTGTTTCATGAATTACATGTTTTTCCCTAAACCAGCCCTGGTGACACAGGAAAGGAGCCAGGCTGGCGAGCCAGTGAGTAGCATGCTAGCCTGACTTCCAGAAGCCAGCGGCCGGCGTGCCTCTGCCCCCCGAGACACACCCACCAGTCATACCACTGCAGACCTCTGTTCAGCTGCCCAGAGAGCAGGGTGCCCACACTACCTGTGTGCATGGCACTTGCTCCTGTCATCACGACTTTGCTGGGAGGTGCTGCTCTCTCCAGACTCAGCCCTGCCAGGAGGGAGCACCCAAACAGAGACCTGTGGTAGAGCCAAAGAACAGGTTAAAGGGACCCCCACCGGACATGGAGAAGGTGTCAGCCCGTGACGGCCTGAAGTCCGTACTGCCAACCCAGTGTGGCCTGTTTTCTAAATTTATCAGCTTCCTCCTGACACAGAGGGAGGCTGTGCCACCATCTGATGTTACTGTCACTGAGGAAATGTAACACTACGTACCCAGGATTCTAAGATATGCCAGAACTATGGCCAAAAAGCAGCACTTTTGTTCAAGGTCTCAAACTGACCAAAACCAGTCAAAATCCTGCCAGAGCCCTGGCCTGAGTGTTCTAGAGCTTTCCCCGGCCACGCCACCGCACACTGCTCCCAGCTATCCACAGGACTTCATGGAGTCAGCTCTAGAGCCACATGCTGCATACGTCACTCAGCTTTGCTCCTCTTTAGGTTGCAGACAGGCCCAGGCTGTGGCCATTTAATGCTCCCTAAAACCATCAGTCCCCACCACTGCCCACAGGGGGCCACCTGTGAGGCTTCAGACCACACTGAGACCACAGCCACCCTGAGATGTAGGTCTCCCAGAGGACCCTGCTGTGCCCCCCAGTTCAGGGCTGGTGCCCTGCCAGGTGCTGGAATGTCACCCCGTCTCCTGTTGGCCCAGATTCACGCATACTCCTCAGTCCCTCACCGGGAGTCCGGGCTGTGCTCTGGGAAGTCACTAACCCCTCCGAGCCTCAGCTCCCCTCCGTGCAACGAGGCCGTTTCCCCTTGAATCATTAAGAGTTCGTGTACACGAACAACTTTCAAAACTACAGAGCACTCTGCAGGTGCATGTTGACAATAAAAATCTCACAATGGGATCTCTGTCCTGTGAAAGGTAATAACTGAATCTTGATAAAGTTTTTAGACAGATAACAGAGGCACACAATCACCTCATTATTTTGAACAACATGTTAGTAATTCACATTAGAGCAAATCCCTTTCATGTTTGTAGCAAAAGTATATCACATATTTAAACCTAATAAGACGACCACATGTCACACCTCACCATGCCAAATTACCAGACAAAACACAGGAAATGACACTTGGAGACAGAAAATCAACATCTGACTCAAAATCAAGACCCCTTTGCTGAAAACTGTGAAAAACAATTTACCAGCTTCTCTGCACTGATGAAAATTCAGCACTAAAACTAAGCTCTCTGTTCTCAATTAAAGAATCAAGACATCAACTTACAGGCCCAGCACATTTAAATTGTTTATGACAGAATCATTAAGGATTGACTTATTATTCTTTACACCCAATATAGAAGGCACAGCATTTGCTATTAAAAAGTACTTAATAATAACTACCAATTTTCTTTCCTATAAAGTTATATAAACAACATCGACAGTTGTTCATCTGACACAATATGGGTCACAGTAACCAGACAGAAGTCGACCTCTGCCTCTGTTCCACTGTGGCTGCCCGCATGAAGCCACCGGAAGTGGGGGCAAAAGATTAACCAGGATTAACCCGGTTTGGACTCCTAACTCTTCCCCCAGCATGAAGCCTGCAGGGAAGGGGAGGGCAGGGAAGAGGGGTCAAAGGCCAGCAGGGCCACAACAGAGGTGGTCCCGACTTTACCGCAGCCATCAATTCTCTTTGAGCTATCATTACCTATTTAAGATATTGTCTCTGTCAAGTTACTCCAAACATTTCCAGAGACACAATCTCTTGTGTACTGTCACAAACACCCAGGAAAGAAAGGAACAGATGTCAGTGCCATTTTCTAGGCTGAAAAACAGGAGAAAAGTGTGGTATCGACTTGCCCAGGAACAAACCAACACCGAGAGGCAGACGGCTCAGGCCAGCTGCCCCCAAAGGTGGCCGCTGCAGAGGCCCCGTGGCCGCCCTCCCTGAGCTGCTCCGTGCACTCCTTGGCCCTCAGACATCCTCACCAGGACAATCCTCATACCAACACCCGACAGAATTAAATGTCAGTTACTGTTAAAATCATTAAAGCAGAGAAGAAACTCTCAGGCCACATCATCAAAAGGTTAATCAGCAGAAATCAATTTATCATTATTTATTATCAAAATTATGACCAGTGTGTAGACATACTTGTGAAAATATACAGTAACTTACAACACTCGAGCAAGTAGGACATTAACACGTGCACTGTTCACATGTGTGGGTCTAGAGGGGAAGAACAAAGGTCATAAACAGGACACTGCTGAATGCACCCTGTGAAAGGGACAAACCACTGGATCACCCGATTCCAGTGTGGCAGGATTCACAGAAACCCAGTGATGTCCTCTCTGAGCCGCTGGAGCCAACACACTCTCCCTGTGCACTGTGGAAGGAAGGCCTAGGGACCAAGGGCCTGAGTCCCACACAAGCCCTGAGGACACGGCTCTAAGTCTTGGCCTCCACGATCCCACGCTCCCCACAAAGAAAGGCATCACCCCACTTTATAGTGAAGACACTGGAGCTGGCAGGACAGAGCCAACCAGCAGCAACCAGATTCCCGGGCAGCTCACCTGCCACCCCGTCCACCGAGCACAGGGCCCTGGTAAAACTGCACGAGGGTTCCCACATCCTAGACAATGGTTGTACCTCCAAAGCTTTTTTTTTTTTTTTTTTTGAGAGAAAATGGCTTTACATGAATTTATCTTCCCGGCAGCAGAAATGTTATGTTTCTCTCTAAACACAAAGTCGGGCCCAGGTGAGGGTTGCCCCTCCAGGGCTTGTACATCCTCAGGGGTTGCAGCAGCTCTCACCACACCTCCAAGTGTCGACAGGTGCACGGTGACACATGCGCCACAGTTGTGTCCACGGCTCCTCCTGGACCAGGTCTGGTGCCCGAGCGTAAGGCCTCCCGGCGCGTGGCCGTTTAGCAGCCATCCGGGCTGGCTAAACTGTCTGGAGGCTGAGTCTGCAGAGGAAGGGGGACCTGAAGGAGCCCAGGTACAGGTGCCCATCGTGCTCGTGCACCTCGCTGATGTAGGTGGCCACCAGCCCATCGGGATCGTGCAGGCTTCTCCGGAAGGCGCCACTGTCACTGAGTTCTAGGACGAGGCTATACCGCGGCACAAACTTCATCACCGTCTCCTGACTAAACAGCTGGAAGGGAAGCACAGTGCAGCGAGTTTACCTGCTGGCTGAGAGCACACTGGGAACGGCCTGACAGCACAGCGCCCCATCCAGGAACAGCCTGACCCTACCTCCCACAGGGGAGCCCCACACGGCAGCACCCAGACTAAGCCAGTTCCCGCCCCGGCGCCGAGGCCCTCCCTGCCCCCATCCCTGTGCAGATCAGGCCTACAAGGCCACCCCAGCACAGGGACAGCAGCACAAGTGTATCTCTGGATGACCTGACTGAACACAGAAACGCACATCACACGCCAGGATGTCACAACACCGAAGCCAAGACTTAGAATGATCTCCCCCCGCCAGGATGCTGGGTCACAACCTGCATGCCTTAACTGGAATGAATGACAAGTTCTCCGATTAGGTTTAACAAACTTCAAATATACAGGGGCAAATGATGAAGAGTTGAGAACTAGTTCACATTAAAAAAAAAAAAATGCTGGCAAGGTTAAATGAGAAAAAATAAAAAAAATGCTTGGAAGGTTAAATGAGAAACTCCACCCACCATACATAGCACGTGACACGGCTTCTAAAAGAGGAAGCAGAAACTCCTCCACTTTCCCCGAAGCTCAGCGTGCAGAGCCTGGGGGATACCTGAGAAGGGCACCGCTAGGCTAAAGGGCTCAGACTGGGACTCTGTGGCTGCTGAAGAATTTTAAGCAGAGAACCCAGAAGGCGAGATGTGTGATTTCAGGCACAGTGAAGGACACCAGGTAGGAAATTATCACCAAGTACTCTGCTGCCTGAGACCAATGAATTGAAATGAACAGGCAGATTTCTAGCTTTTAATACGACGGAAAACACCCAAACAACTCGTGTCCAGAGAATGATGTCGCCCCGTCACTGGAAATATTTAAGCAGACATACAAGTTGACTGTGCTCTTGGTCCAACAGCAGTGAACCAAAGTTGCATCATAGCTGAACAAATTACTAAGGCTTCCCACAACCCGTGAAATGCCACCACCTGCTGTTCAGTTGTAGATCCTTCTGCTCTCCTCCCTCCTCTGTCTTATCTCTAAGAGATCTCATTCTCTCTCATTATTTCAACTAGCCACTTTCCCAGAAAGCTCTCCAATCTCCACCTCTGTTTCCAACCCTCAGTGCTAAACCCCTCACTGCCTGGGACCCATGTCCGCCTGGACTTTCCAACGGCACTTCAAATTCGACAGACTCCCCCGCTCAGGAGACAGGGCCAGGCACCCAGCCCTCACCCTTGCTTGACCCCATCCCTCTATACCCGACAGGCCCAGTCAACCCAGTCTTGCCATCTGTGTGCCCCCACCTTGGGCCCTGCCCACCAGCTCTCCCCAGCCACCACGACGGCTTGACACCAGGCTCCCACAGCCAGCCAAGCCCTGCCACAGCTGTCCTCTACATAGTCACTGCAGTTGTCTTTCTAAAACATTCTTTGTACTGCATCACTCCCCTCCTGAACAATTCAGTCAAGAGGCCACTCGCAGGGCTGAGCAGGGCAGGTAGGTGTGTACAGATGTGGAGACCACAGTGGCCCAGACTAGGCTGTCAGAGCCACGAGGGTGAGGAAGCCGTTCATCCAGGGACAGCCCCCACACACGGGCAGGGAAGAAGAGGCCAGCCCAGCGTGGGGTGCTAGCAGGGGCCCTGCAGAGGGGGCAATAGCTACAGACTGGCTACACTTGGGGAACTGATTAAATAGGTAAACACATGAAGGATAGTGGGGTCCAAATTTCTCACTGCTAGAAAAGAAAGGTACAAATATGGGGAGAAATAGGGGAGAAAATGAGAATAAATCCTGTGGTGTTAAATTGGAACCGAAGATATCAGTCTGAATTTATGTGTTTCACTTCAAACAGAGGATAGGTGCAGGCGTGAGCATGTGTGTGGCATGTGTGTGCAGGTAAGCATGAGTCTGCGCTGCATGTGTGCATTCCCTAGCGCAGTCCCTTCAGGAGCCTGGTCCAGCAACACCCAAAAGCAGTGAGTACCCTTAGCCCCAGATCTCCCTAGAAGGAAACAGGCCTTCTTGGAGAAACAGCCAATTCCAGAGCTGGGGCTGGGAAACTGCGAGCGGAGCCTGCAACAATTTGTGTACCAGAAAACCAGGAACTAGTCCCAGAATGACAGGGACCTGTCCAAAGGTCCAGGACCCACACTGAAAGGGCTCCCACTAGCCACAGGTGGACAATCTGAGCATCAAAATAAATACTAAAGGTAACATAAATAACCACTGATCAAATGGGAAACCATGAGATGGCACTGATAATCAGTCATCAAGTACCTCCTCACAAAACACCCATTAACTGCTAACGCAAAGAGTGACTTCCCAGTGGAGAAGGCTGGCACTCCCCACCTGAGTCAGGTGATCAAAGCCGCTGCCCCATGCACCTCCTGACAGCTGCGCCAGGCACGGCCACAGCTTCACTGCCAGGCTGCTCCTGCCACAGCGCAGAACCCGAACCCGGTCACGAGAAGACACCAGACAAACCCGATGGAGGGACATGCTGCAACACAATTGACCTGTAAGCTTCCAAAAGATCAAGGTCAAAAAGTCAAAAAAAGGCTGAGGAGCTGAACATTCTCCAGACTGAAGGAGAATAAAGAGGCGGCAACTAAATGCCACACTTGATCTGGGTTGAACCCTTTTGCTATAAAGGACAACACTGGGACAGCCGGTGAAACGTGAAGGGGGCCTGTGGACTGGACGGTCACAGGGTATCTGTGTGAATTTCCTGGCTTGGATCGTGGTAATCAAGGGGGACATCGCTGCTGTAGGAAAAGTGCACTAAAGCATCTCAAGTGCTCTGGCATGGGGTCAGCAGCTCACCTGCAAACAGCTCAGGGAATAAAACCTAAGTCCTTTCCAAGTCCACGTGACCTGTGGTCCTCTCCTACCTCCCTCATGCACCCTCTTGCTGAAGGGCTCCCGCCACCACGTCCCACCACTCAGGGATGGGCTGCTCCTTCTCATGCTCAGTCTCCACTCTCTGATCACTCAGTCATTAAACAGTGTTTCCTGGTGTTTCCTAGACCCTGCTATAGGTACTAAAGACAAAGCGGTGAACTGACAGCAAAAATGCCTGCCCCGATGAGCACACATGCTGGTCAAGGGGAGGGAGACAATGACCACCAAAAGAGTAGGTGGCAATCACATCCTTGCCATAGGAAACCTGACAGTCACAGAAATTAAACACTTACTAAACTCAGCTAGGGCGCTATGTGCAGCATATTCTCATTAAATTTTCTCAGCACCTAGTCAGATGCTATTACCCTTCCCATTTTACAGATGGAGCAACTGAGGCAGAGAGACCAGGTCATCTGCCCAGGGGTCCACAGCAGGTCTGGCCTTCTCCAAAACCCATCTCAGCCTGCCCTACCATTCTACTTCCTCCAGGTCCCAACAGGAACAGACACTGGCTCTGTAGCCGATAAGGCAAATAGGAGGAACAGATTTCTGAACAGACAGGATTCTCCACAGAGATCTGCTGAGTTCGCCTCGCTGCAGGCCACGGGCCAGCCTGACCAAGAAAGCACACGCAGCCTCCAGAGCAGTCCCAGCACACAGCCCAGCACCAAAGACTCAGTAACTGCTGCCTGCTCCCTCCAGGACCTTACGTTACAAATATGTTCATATCTGTTCAAATACTATCAGTTTCAGGTATCTATTCTGCTGTGAAATGGAACTTGCTGGAAAAGATTTCTGTGTTATACAAGGGCCTATGTCAGCAAGTTATTCCATGGCATGAACACATTGAGCTAAAATTCAGTGTTCCATGGACATCACTGGGAAAACGGCAGGAAGAAGAACGTTTGAAGGCTGTGTTGAAGGGGCTATAGCTGGCCGTTGGTGGATGATTTCTAATGGGAAAGAGTTTGCTGTGTTAAGAGGTCGAAGGGCAGAGCCTGTGAAGAAGGCGACTGGCAGTGAGGCTCCAAGAAGGTGGGACAGAAGCCGAGGTGAGCAGGTCTGCACGTGCGGCCACGGGGAGGGGAGGGAAGCGCACCTGCTGACCGCTTTCTCAGAGGAGGCGGCGACGGCAAGCGGGGCAGGGGAAGACAAAGTCACAGGGTCGAGAGGGGAGCAGAGAAGGCCTGGAACAGCCAGGGCAGAAAGGGAAAAGCAAGTGACAGGCAGGGTGGAGGCCCCAGGAGTTATGATGGTGAGGGTGAAAATAAAAATACTCGGAAACAGGGAAACCAGAAGAAAAAAAAATAAAATCAAAGGGTTCAAATGTTTAAAGTTGTATTTTGGAATAAAGAATGAAATGTGTCTTTAAATAGTCATTAAAAGGACCAAATATTATAAGCAGAACTAGAATTTTTAGGGCTATAAAGGTCAAAAAGAGATCATGATTCATTTTCATTTTGTTTTCTGGAATTATAGCTGTTATAGTTACCTTAAAAATCATTCTTTTAATATACGGTCTCTCGGATAAGAAATCCAACATGGAAAACCCAGGGTTAGGGCGAATGGTCGACATGCCAACCCAGTATCCCCCGGAGCTGCTGGGTCGGATGTTGTCTGGAAATCCCGGCAAGTTCTCCACGAACAGGTCGGCCCCTCCCTTCATCAGGCCAGACACGTAGACTCTGAAAAATTCACCCAAGCAGGCAGTGAACAGGAGCCCAATATAAGGGAAAAATTTTAGCCAAGCACCAAACTGGTCTTATCCAAACATATTAATGAAAACTAATGTAAATGTGTCCATCATGAATGAAGGCACAGTGCTCAGAAGTCCTCGAGCCCTGGCCCCCATGTGAACAGAAGAGAAGCAGGTCGGGGGGAATCAAGGCCCGCCGGGCAGGGAAATGGGACCCAGGCTGCACAGTCAGCATCACGTCAACACACTGTGGCAGACTGTGGCTCTCAAGCAGGCTAGGAATGGGGGAAAGAAAACACATCCTTGAATTTGACTTTTATCACAATTCACAAAGCAGAAGGTGCCTGCTGCATCTCAGATTTCCATCAGTCACATTTCCATGCCCACCCACGCCATGGCAAGCTCTGGCCAACAACTGACAGCTCAGCCAACATCACACACCTTCGTATCCTTGCCATGGTCGTTTCGGCCACCAGGACGAAGTCTTCCTCAGGAGACAGCTGGACTCCATTAGGAAACCGCAACTGGTCCAATAAAACTTTCACTTCCTTGGTCACCGTATCATACTCCAGCAGGCTGTGGAGTGCCAAAAGCGGAGGGTCACACGGGAGAGAGCTCATGGCCTCCCGGGGGACTTCGAGCTCTGCTCCCCTCCAGGCCTGTGGAAGATGACTCAGCCTCATGCTGGAGTGAGCAGGCCCCGGGGCCCTTCCCCTTCCAGAGCACCCCACAGTGAGTCTTCTCACTGACCTGGCAGCTGGGGTGGCACCTTCAGAGGGATGACCCGAAACCCAGGCCTGCCTAGAACCACACCCTCAGATGGACTGGCCTATTTTGTTTCCTCAAAGAAAAAGGGGGAACATCCTGCTCCATTTTGTTATATCCAACACTTGTCTCCAGAAGCCATGAGTCCTAGTCTAAAAGCTGAAATAGTACGCTCACAGACACTCCCACGGTTCCTGGAAGCAACAGGCTCTGCGGAAGCGGCCCTGCCTGGCTGGCGAACTGAGTGGACGACCTGAAATAAACACTCACCGCCCGTCGTCTGTGCCCTCCATAACCAGGAGCAGATAATCCCGCCTTTGCCATTTGCTGCTAGAATCTGTGAAATAAATCTTTCGCCCATCCTGCGTGATTGTAAGATCATTCACAAAGGACATTTTCTTCCCCTCAATGGGTGTCTCAGAGGAAAGCAGCAGTTTCACTTCACCTGAAGTAAAAAAAAACAAAAAGATTTGCTTTCATTCTAAGAACAGTTTCTCAATAATCTCAAAATATTAATCAGCATAACTGATTTAAAAGGAAAACACTAAAATGAGCTTCTCCATGTTGCATGTCAGAAGAGTTATTCCTTCTTACAGTAAAAAGCAGTCTTAACTATTATGTGATAATGTTTTCTTAAGACTAACTTCATGAAAGGCAGACCCTTTTTTTAAGGATGAGGAACTCTTTCTTTTGTTGAGGCCAACTGACTTTAAAACATCTATGAAGAGCAATAGGTAAAAGGCTTTCATTCTATTTGTTTGAGAGAAATATAAAATATTCCATGAATCTGCTTTTAAATAAAGTAGCAGTAATAAGTTTTTAAAAATAGTTAGTCATAAAATACTTATTGAGTGCTAAGCTCTTTCCAGGTATGATTTCATCTAAACCATCAAACAATGCCATCGGGTAGGCTCTATGATCATTCGACTTTATGGAAGAGGATGCCAGGCACAGAGCAGCCGCGTGACCTGCACAGCCAGCAGCGGCCGGGCTGCAGGGCCTCTTCCAGGCCCCACACACTGCACGTGATGACAGAGTCCTCCGCAGCAGGACCCTCCACTGAGAAAGCACACACAGCGAGTAACACCGACACCAGGAGCAGTGGGGAGAGAAAGCGAGAAAATGAAAAGGCAGAGACGAAGGAAAAGGTGACAGAGAAGACAGAAAACACACAGAAAGACAAGCTGTAGAGAGACACGTGGAAAAATAAGGACACAAAGAGGTCTAACATCCTCAAAATTAAGTCCTTTTCAGACACTGTGGCTAAAATACAAATAAATGCTAGAGGAAATTAGGGTATGGACAAACACAGTCATGGGTAGGGAGTTTTCTGGTGTTAAAAGCTAGCTGGTATTTGTAGGCAATGCTTTCAGTACTATTCAATTAGTAAGAAACATTAGTCTCCAGCAGACTGTATTTAACAAATCCTATTAAATCTACTTACACACATATTGTTTAAGATCTGAAATCATCACAGAAGGAAACAAGATATTGCCACGTACGTTTCCAAGGATTTACTTCAAATAGTCCCTTGTATGCATCAGCCACAAACAAAGTCCCATTGGGCCCTGCCCGGATGCCCAGAGGTCTCCCACAAGCGGGCTCGTCATCTCGGGTTTCTAGGAAAACAGATAGGAATCAGCAGCTGGTCCGAGATGCCACCTGTGCCCTCCTCAGTGTCCAAGTATCTCATCCAACCCTTCTAAAACATGCGTTGTGTGCACAGAACAAAAAGGACCACGACATTAGACCTAGAACTGCCCCAGAAGGTGCCCACTATGGGGTGCTCACTGTCGGGTGCTCACTGCAGGTGTTCACTATAGAGTGCCTGCTATAGGGTGCTCAAGCAGGGTACTTACAGCCAAAATGGAGAGGCAAAAGGAAGGATCAAGAACTGAATGTAGAATATTATCCCACCAAGTAAAACTGTGGCCAGCACAGTGGCTCATGACTGTAATCCCAGCACTTTGGGAGGCCTAGGCAGGATTGCCTGAGGCCATGAGTTCAAGACCAGCCTGGGCAACATAGCCAAACCCCGTCTCCACAAAAAAATTTAAAAAACTATTAGCCAGGCATGGTGGCATTCATTTATAGTCCTAGCCTCTTCGGGAGCTGAGGAGGGAGGGGGAGGGTCCAGCATTTCCAGCCTGGGCAACAGAGCAAGACCCTGTCTCTCAAAAAAAAAAACAGCCGGGCGTGGTGGCTCACGCCTGTAATCCTAGCACTCTGGGAGGGTGAGGCAGGCGGATTGCTCAAGGTCAGGAGTTTGAAACCACCCTGAGCAAGAGCGAGCCCCTGCCTCTACTAAAAATAGAAAGAAATTAATTGGCCAACTAAAAATATATAGAAAATATTAGCCGGGCATGGTGGCGCATGCCTGTAGTCCCAGCTACTAGAGAGGCTGAGGCAGGTGGATTGCTTGAGCCCAGGAGTTTGAGGTTGCTGTGAGCTAGGCTGA
>CAUYRT010027627.1:0-14155 GCA_963574885.1 Lepilemur ruficaudatus | reverse complement strand
TCTGAGACTCTCTCCTCTGCATGGTCTATCCTGTTCTTAAGACTTTCCATTGAGTTTTGAGCTCTTCAAATCTTTCCTTCATTTCCAGGATTTCTGTTTGACTCTTCTTTATCAATTCAATTTCTTTGGAGAATTTTTCATTCATTTTCTGAATTGTTCTTGTGGTTTCCCTATGTTGGGAATCAATTTTCTCTTCAATTCCATTGAGTTTTCTAACAATCCATATTCAGAATTCTTCCTCTGTTATTTAATTGTATCATGTATGTTAGTGTCAGTTGGCAGTGATCAAGTATTTTCTTTTGGAGGTGACCTCTCCCTCTGATCCTTCATGTTTCCTGTGATCTTTCGCTGGTTCTTTCTCATCTAGGTACTTTGTCTGGGATTGGAGATGCTGAAACTGGCTTATGAACCAAAATCTGGTAGGCTGCTTCTACCGTCCCTCAGCCTCCAGCAGGGAAGAGGAGGCGAAGTGGAGGAACTAGTCTCCAGAAAATTTTTTTAAGTTTAATAACATAGTAGGTATAATTTTACAGTTATTTAACAAAAAAACTTAAGTACTTAATAATTTTCTAGATGTAGCAAAAAATCATAAAAAAATTTAAATGGCTTTTTTCTTACCTTGCAGTTTCTTCATGAATGTGCGTCTTTATTTCGGAAATATTTTTCCTCAGAGCTCCTAAATCACTGGAAGTTCTATTCACAGTGGCTTTTAAACAATCCAGCTGTTTAATAGTTAACAGATAGAAATTAAATATTTACTCCATATTATATAAATTAATTTCATTTCTGAGAGGCTTTATTCTCCCCACTTTATGTTCTAACCTACAATACACCCCCCAAAAAAACCTAACCATTTTGCTATAATTAATATATACTAACAGATTTTCTTATTGATCTGATATCAAATTTTAATTGGCTTTGTTGTATAATGTTAGCAAATTATAGAAACCTACACATATATGCTGAAAGTAAATGCAGAAATGTACAATATCACTAAACCTGCTCAGAAAGAACACATCCCAAGATTCAAGATAAGTTAACATATATGTATTAATATAAAGTGTTCAAGACAATCATAAGAAGTTTAAATGGATTTGAAAAATCTCAAGAGATTCTAATACATCAACCTCCTAATGATACACATTTTACTGTTAATATAAATTATTAATTCCAGACATGAATTTTCTCCTCTATTTATAACCTTTGCAAAAATTCTAAAGTTTGCTTCTCTGAAAGAGAAATCAAGAAGACAATCCCATTTGCAATAGCATCAAAAAGAATAAAATACTTAGGAATAAATTTAACCAAGGAGGTGAAAGATCTGCATACTGAAAATTATAAAACATTGATGAAAGAAATTGTAGAGGACACAAATAAATGAAGATATCCTGTATTCATGAATTGGAAGAATTAATTCTGTTAAAATGCTCATACTACCCAAAGTGATCTACAGATTAGTGAAAGTTGTCAAAAACAGAATGGAGTCACTTGTGTCAAACTGACAAAATGGAGCTCATGAAGGCCATGAAGGGAGGGTTCCCACACATATTTGCCTGATAACAAGAACTATTCCAAGAGAATATTATAGAACCATAGCCTTGCATAAAGGTCACTGCAACTTTGCACAAAAATACTTCTAGAAAGTTGTCTTCCCGGCAACTGCCTTATCAACCTTGAACTGATGCCAGATTTGTTATTGATCCTTGTAGTCAAGTTTTATTATTTTAAAACAACTTATGTAACTTTTCTCATTTTACCTTTAAAAACTCTTGCCTTCCTTTACCACCCTGAATATGCCTAAAATCTGTCACAGTCCATGTATTTGCAAAATGGCTTTGAAAATTCTCTGCTCATTCTGGATGAAACTCAATATTTTTAGAGAACCTCTCTCTATTTGTTATATAGGTGACAGATTCAATATAATCTCTAGCAAAATTCCAATGTCATTCTTCACAGAAATAAAAAAATAATCTTAAAATTCATGTGGAACCACAAAAGACCCCATATATTACAGCTAAAGCATCTTGAGCAAGAACAACAGAGCTAGATGGAATCACGAAGCTATATCACAAAGCTATAGTAATCAAAACAATATGGTACAATCATCCATCAGTATCCATAGGGGATTGGTTCCAGGACCCATTGTGGATACCAAAATCCACAGATGCATAAGTCCCTTATATAAAATGGTGTGTATTTGCATATAAGCTATGCACATCCTCCTATGTAATTTAAAGCATCTCTAGATTACTTATAATACCTAATAAAATATAAATGATATATAAATAATTGTTATGCTGTATTGTTTTTATTTGTATTATTTTTATTACTGTATTATTATTTTTTATTGATTTTTTTTCTTTAATGTTTTTTTATCCACTATTGGTTGAACCCACAGATGCAGAACACATGGATATGGAGACTGAATATACTGGCAAAAAAACAGACACATAGACCAATGGGAAAGAAAAGAGAGCTCAGAAATAAACTCACACATATACAATCAACTAATTTTCAAGAAAAGTGCCAAGAATACACAATGGAGAAAGGATAGTCTCTTTGTAAGTTGTTTTGGGAAAACTGGACAGTCACATGCAAAAAAAAAAAAAAATGAAATCAGACCTTTCTCTTGTACCATACAGAAAATCAATTCAAATGGATTAAAGACTTAAATGTAAGACCTGACACTATAAAAACTCCTAGAAGAAAACACAGAAGAAAAGCTCCTTGACATTGGTCACTATAAGGATTTGTTGGACTTGACACCAAAATCACAGGCAATAAAAGCAAAAATAAGTTGGGACTACATCAAACTAAGAAGTTTCTGTAAGAAAAGTTTCTGTAGTCAACAAAATGAAAAGGCAACCTAGAGAATGGGAAAAATATTTGCAAACCATATATCTGATAAGGGGTTAATCTTCAAAATATATAAGGAACTCATACAACTCAATAGCGAAAAGACTGATTAAAAAATTGGCAAAGGACCTGAATAGACATCTTTCCAAAGAAGACATACAAATGGCCAAAAAGTATATGAAAAGATGCTCAACATCATTAACCATCAGAGAAATGTAAATCAATACCACCATGAGATGTCACCTCACATCAGTTAAAATGGCTATTATCAAAAAATCAAAAGATGACAAATGTTGGTGAAGATGTGGAGAAAAGGGAACCCTTGTCCGTTGTTGATGGAAATGTAAATTGGTACAGCCGCTACGGAAAATAGTATGGAGTTTCCTTAAAAAATTAAAAATAGAACTACCATATGATCCAGCAATCCCACTTATGAGTATATATCCAAAGGAAATGAAATCACTATGTTTAAGAGATGTCTGTACTTCAATGTTTATTGCAGCATTATTTACAATAACCAAGATAGAAAAACCACCTAAATATCTGTGAAAAGATGAATGTATAAAGAAAATGTGACACACACACACATATATACACACACAGAGGAATATTATTCAGCCTTTAAAAAGATGAAATACTACCATTTGCAACAATACATATAAACCTCGAGGGCATTATGCTAAATGAAATAAGCCAAACACAAAAAGACAAATATCGTAGGATCTCATTTATATATGGAATTTTTTTTAAAAGTCAAACTCACATTAACAGAGATTAGAATGGTGGTTACCAGTTGGGGGATATTGGTCAAAAGGTACAAACCTTCAGTTATAAGATGAATAAGTTCTTGAGACCTAATATACAGCATAGTTAATAATGATGTATTATACACCTAAAATTATCATAGTTAATAATAATGCATATATACTTGAAATTTGCTGAGAGTAGACCTCAAGTATTCTCACCACACCAAAAAAATGGTAAATATGTGAGGTGATAGATATGTTACTTAGCTTGATTGTGCTCATAATTTCACATTTTGTATATGTATGTGAGCATATGTTTATATATATATAAACATCACATTTTACACCTTAAATATATACAATTTTTATTTGTAAATCATTCTTCAATAAAGCTAGAAAAGTGAGACACATGTATTTAAAAAAAGAACCTTTGTGAACTATTAAAGAGAATGAGGGGCAACTATCCCAATGTAAGACGAAGGCTCTAACATTCTAGTGTGTAAAAAATATTTAGAAAATTAATAACTTCCTTCCACACAAAAATTTATACATGAATGTTCATAGCAATATTAATCAATACAGCCAAAAAAAGTAGAAACAACTCAAATGTCTATCAGCTGATTAGTGGATAAACAATGTAGTATATCTGCAAAATGGAATATTATAGAATGAAGTACCAACACATGCTATAATATCTATGAACCTTAAAAACATTATGCTAAAGAAGCCAGAAACAAAAACTACATATTATATAATTGCATTTATATGAAATGTTCAGAATAGAAAAATCCAGACAGACAGAAAGTAGGTTAGTAGTTGTCAGGGGTTAAGAGAAGAGGGGAATGGAGAGTGGCTACTAAAGGATATGGGTTTCTTTTAGGGGTGACAAAAACATCCTGAAATTAGATAGTGGTGATGGTTGCACAACTCTGTGAATATACTAAAAACCCTTGAAGTATACACTTTAAAAAGGTGAATTATGGTATGTGAATTGTATCTCAATAAATAAATTATGAATGAATCCATGAACCAATCAATCAATCCCTTCATTCTTTTCTGCAATTGGTTTAAACTTTGAAATTTTTAAGAATGTGCTATCAGCAGGACATGTAATTTAGGCAAGAAATTTCCTTGTTTTAATTTTTTAGTATTTTATGTAATTATTCTCTATGTAAAGAATTATTTAAAAATTCTTTCCTTCTCTATTAGAGATTAAAAAGTAAAATACCTTATAGAAAAAAATGCTTCCAATTTCTATGTAAAAAAATATTCCAATTTCTATGTAAACATTTGTATATTCAGATAACATGGCCTCAAAGTAGAAATTTCATAACGATCCCATTATTGCTAACTAAGGGGTACACTTACTCTCCCTATGGAATAATGTAATTCGCATATATGCCTGCAGAAGAAGAAAGGAACAAAGCAGGAAAAGTTTTGTTCTCTTTTGTTCTGTTTCAAGGTATTTTATCACCACATTATTTTACGACTAGATTGAAATATTATTCCTTAACAAAGTGAGAAACTGAGCTTAAGCAAGTAGCTACAACTAGAATGTGAGATCTAAAACCATACATACCCATGTAGCACTGGGAAGACACTTCAAGTTAGCACTAACTCATAATAATTTGTCAATATTCAACTTTGCATTTGTCTGTTATCTTGTCACTATGGTTTCCCACCTAGACTATTGGAGAGCATCTGGTCTCAGGTCCCTTACAGAACACTATATACGGTGGGCACAACTCCAGAGGGAGTCAGTCCTTCACAACACCCCTCAGGGGCTCAATTAGAGCATTCTAAAAGTTCCACAAAACAAAGGAAAGTAACAGAAAGAACTGGAAGGCAGTTCCTTAATCAAAGGAAAGGCTTTATGTTTACTTTTTGCAGCAATTCGTCATGAACACACAAACCAGTCTTTTTTAGTTCACATACCTCATCCTTCAGCTGACTTCTATTAGTTTCATGGTGCTGATACTCCGTTCTACATTTTAAAAGTTTACGATCAGCAACAGATATTCTTTTCTCATATTCTGTGTTATTCCCAATCTCATTTTCCAAAAACTTGATCTTTTCCTTAATCAAATTTTCCTTTTCTCTTATTTCTTGTTTTGTCTTTGCTAATGCCTGGAATTAAAACAAATATGTTTATCTAAATATATGTTTACTATGACAAAATTAAACTCAAAATAAATTTAGTTTTTATTTTTCTGTTACATTCAGTATTCATTTTACCAAAACTTCTTAAAAGAACATTTTTTAAAAGAGAGACTTTTTAATATTAATAAAAAACATTAATATGCTACATACCAATATCTATAAACTCATAGTGCTAAATAAAGGTCTCTATATTTTCTTTCATCTATATGGAACTTTGCTAAAGAAATAAGAAAAACAGTTAAGCTTTCTATACATGAAGGATAACACCTAAGAAATTTAACAGAATATTTTAATTTAAATATTAATTAATTCTTTTAATATTTAAAAGAATATTTTTCACATAGAAACGTAGGTTTCAATAAAACTTTCCAAATACTTAACAGATCAGTGTTTTTCATCTTTTAAAAATAACATTTTAGTTACTGGTTTCAATAGGAATATCTTCACTCAGGCCTTTTGCTGGTCTTAGAGATACAATAATAAATAGAATACACAAAGTACTGTAACTGAAATGTGGACAAAGTACTATGGGAACAAAGAGATGATGAATTCTACCCAAGAGGAGTCATTAGAAGACATTAGCCATTCCTGGCCTCCCAGGAGAGGAAAAAAAAGAAGACATTATCCAAGAGGCTTTATCGGAGTCAGGGCTAGAAACATGAATGGAGATGCATAAATACTGTACTGTGGTTAAAGTGGAAGGCAGGAGGACAGGAATAAGAACAGAATATATTAAGAAGGGATGGGGTTCAGATGAAAGGGATGAGGTTGGAAAGGTGGGGTTTAGAGCCAAATTGAGAAGAAATTCAAAGGACATGTCTAAAAGGGTCAACTATTTTTTTTATAGATGGTTTCTCACTGTGGTGCCCAGGCTGGTCTTGAACTCCTGGCCTCAAGCAAAACTACAACCTCAGTCTCCCAAGTCACTGGGAATATAAGTGTGAACCACCATGCCCAGTGATGGTCAATTTTTAAGCAGTGTAAAACAAAGAAGATTTTAAAGCTGGGGAATAGAAAGATCAGATGTGGTTTTTACAAGTGATTCTGATGACAATAGTTTGGATTAATTAGAAGGAAAAATTACCCTAAAATGTATTACCTTCAAGCATTCCAAAATGAGGTCCTACCAAGAAACTAATTATAGGAGATTAGGGAAGGGGGTTGTGTTCTGAAATCAGTAAGTTTTAGAAACGCTGCATGTAATATTATACATACTAGCCTGTTAAGTGGATATATATCTAAGATGTATTTTAAAAAGGAAATTTTAAATTTTTAATGCAGTATTCCTATATGTTTTCTATAACAATTAACATTCTATAATTATAGCACTCTGTATATTAATATTTACTGTGCCTATTCAACAAAAAGATATGGATATGTCAAAACTTCCTAAATTTAAATATTTCAAATGATCATTCTAGAGTTTCTTGCCTTATACTGATTTTTCTACTACTTTAGTCAGATGCTTTAATACCTACTTTAACATCATACTTCCTACCAATGTTATTCATGGTTTTCATACAGGTAATGTTTATAAGTAATATCCCAAAATTTCTATACTAGAATAAAAGAATAGTAGAAAAACATTTTCCTTTTCTAAATATTTTTTCTTTTAAGAAGACAATTTCAGGCTTGTATGGCAAGACTCCTGTTAAGAAGGCACTGAGAAGGCAGGAATTGTTTTGCAGGAAGAAAAACAAAAAAATACAATCTTAGTTGTAGGGGATCAAAATATGCCACCCTAAAATATGCTACTTCAGCATATTGATCATTTTGAGTTAAAGACACTTGAAAAATAGCAGATGCCAAATGAGTATTCTGCCCTTCCTTTTTTTTCCTGAAAGAAGGAGATAAAACTCCTTTCTGAAAGGTGCCCTCTCTGTGCCAGGAAGAAGAGACATTCTCATCACCAGAGACAGGAAGTTGAGGCTGGGAGAAATCTGTACAAACCATCTTGTTAAACCAACTCTTATCTTCCTAGTTACTTTTCCACAATTGTTCAACCTAGTAGTATGTAAGCAGCTAGGCCCAGCCACTTCTTCAGGTCTTCATTTAGGTTCAGTGGAGTCATGCTAGTATGGAAGTAGTAACATCACAGAAATCAGAAACACTATATATTGGGGGTTCTTTTTATTTGTTCTGGTTTGCTTTATTCTCAGAGAAGAGTTGTTGAACATCAAGAAGCATCCTACTGCCTAATGGAACTACCTCTTAGCACCTTTCCTAGTCTCTTACAGTACAGTCAGGAGATGTCAACCTGTAAATGAGAAACCACTGTTAATATAACTAGTAAGCTGCTAGTTGTATATTCTGCCAAATCAAAAGACTGAGTCAACACAGCCATGGATTGTATGAGAATACTTAAAGTGGATCTCTAATCTTGGATCTGGCACATTAGATTTACATAGATGATGCAATTATGACTTGATGTTTGAAAGCAATAAGAAGTTCAGAAACTGATACTAATATCACCATTAAGAATAAAGTTTAAAGAGACAAGATGGCTGACCAGAGACACCAGCTGCCAAATCATCTCAGAAAGAAGGAAAAATTTCGGATGAAAAAGAAAAACCAAAGCAAACAATCATAGGTCAGGTGTAGTTCTAAGGGAAAAGTGCCAGAACCTCTATGAGATTCCATGAGGATAAGTTGTGAAGCAGAACCAGAAGGAGCAAGATATCAGCAGAGCTCAACCCCCAAGGGGCTTAGAATCCAGCAAAAAAGGTAGGTGGAGTGATTTGTTTCTCCCGTACATCTCTGGCAGTCAACAGACTCCAAAGCTGCTGGAGAGCCTTTCTACCCTCATGAGCTCAAAAGCTGCTACCACCAGTGAACTGGGAGCTTCTTGAAGATAAAGCACCAGGTTGCCAACCCCGTTGGGGTCGCTTCCTGTCACCACAGACCCAAGCCAAGGCAGCAGGTGCCATATTGCTTCTCCACCCACTGTATGCCTTTCTCCTCCCCAGAGGGCTTCAGCCCCTCAGTTTTCATCTTGCCCTACCCCAGACAAACATTTCTCAACTCTGGCCCAGACTGTGGGAGCCACAGGGGACCAGTGGGTCCTGAGGAATCTGCGTGACCCAGAGCCTGAACATTATGAGAGAGCTCCCTTCCAGAGAGTACTAATTTCGACAACCAGAGTACTAATTTCCTCCATCCAGATGTTTTGCCTCCCATTCCTCTCCACCACTCATGCCTGCCAAGAGAGATGCTTGAGCCACTGCTTTCCTTCTGTTGGGGCTTTCATAGAGAGTGGAGCACAAACATTTCCTCTCAAAGACCTGAAGAAGACTGAAGAGTGCTTGGACCGTGAGCTCCCTGTACACCTCCACAGTGCTGCTTGCCTGAGTATTCCATCAGAGCAGGGCACATCCTGAGTGGAGGGACATCAAACCTACTTGAGCCACCCCATGGCAACTCAGGACCAGCATGCCTCTCCCTGGCATGGTCAGCGATTGAATTTCAGGGATTAGAATGGACCACAGGCCAGATTTTGTAGCCTGAGGACTCAATTGTGTTGCTCAGAAGCATGGAGGGGAGATTTGTGAACTAATCTTGGAAGGCAAGGGAGCCCATACAGGCAGAACTAAAGCCTAGAAGCAGACCTTTGACCCCTGCTGAAACAGCTACTGTACCAGCTTTTGTGGAGACTGAGGGCAGGCTCACTCAACCCAGCCCTGCCCAGCCTCACTCCCCAACCCACCTCTGCTGGGTAGAGAATATAGATTCACCTGGAAGCTACAGGGCCTTAACGTCCACATGGAGCATTCAAATTCTTCTCCTGAGGGGCTAGAGCCAGTCATAGGTCCCCAAAACAACACTGCACCTTGTTCCTTCTTGCAAGCAACACCTACTGACAGGGAGGTAAATTTGCACAGCCCTTTACATCATCTACTGACTCAATCATACAGGGTGTGGTTGATTCTTACCTATAAGTACCACCTACTCGTACCACCTACAGATACCTACAGATTAAACTTGGCATGCCATTATAATTCACACTATTAAGAAGACCACAGGGCTGGGGAAAGAGAAAGGATTTCTAAGACTTCCATCCTCCCTCACCAAACAGTGACAGGTAATCTATCCACACATGTAGCTCACCACTGCTACAATCTACAAACAACTAGCAACTGAGAAAAACACCACACTAAGCATATATATAACCAAGGCATTCATACAGAATCTAGACTCCAATCAAAGAACTCACAAGCAAAGCCAAAGGTTTTTCCAAACATATGCTACAGACACTCCCTTAAGAATGGGGAAGAGGAGGAGAAAAAAAGCCCCATCTCAACAAAAGAAAATCCAAAAAATAAGAAGTGACAACTGTCATAGATGAGAACGAATCAGTGAAAGAACTCCAGAAGTATGAAAAATCAGAGCAAAAGGACACCCCCAAAAGGGAACACCAGTTCTCTGGCAATGGATACAAACCAAAAAATGAAAATATTAAAATGACAGAGAATTCCAAATATGGATTGTAAGGAAGCTCAATGAAATACAAGAGAAAATGGACAATCAACTCAAAAAAAAAAAACACAGAAAAATAATTCAGGAAATGAATGAAAAATTCACAGAAGAGATCAACATATTAATAAAAAACAAAAAAGCAAAAAAACAAAACAGATTTCTGGAAATGAAACATTCATTTCAGACAATACAAAATACAGTCAAAAGTTTTAAGAATAGACTAGACCAGGCAGAATAAAGAATCTCAGAGCCTGAAGACAACATTTTCAAATTAACTCAGTCAGTGAAAAATAAAGAAAAGAGAATTAAGAGGAAGGAACAAAGCCTACAAGAAATATGGGATTATGTAAAATGGCCAAATATAATAATAAAAGGAATTCTTGAGAGTGAAGAAGAAAATGCACAAGAGCTAGAAAATCTATTTGAGGAAATGATTGGGGAAAACTTCCTTGGTCTTGCTAGAGACTTAGACATCTAGGTACAAGAATTTCAACAAATACCTGGGACATTCATTGAAAAGAGGCAATCACCAAGACACACAGACATCACATTGGCCAAAGTCAATACGAAGGAGGAAATCTTGCAAGCCATGAGGCTAAAACACCAAATGACTTACAAAAGAAAACACATCAGGCTAACTGAAGACATCTCAACTGAGACCCTACAAGCCAGAAGGGATTGAGGCTCCGTGTTCAGTCTTCTTAAACAGAACAGTTGCCAGCCTAGAATTCCTAGAATTTTGTATCCTGGAAAACTAAGTTTCATATGAAGAAGAAATAAAGGCTTTTCCAGGTAAGCAAACACTTAAGGAGTATAGCAAGACCAGACCTGCTCTGCAGGTAATACTTAGAACCAAATTATACATAGATCATCACAATAGACACCACCAATGTAAAAGCCATCATAAGCTCAGAGGTCACATAAAACAATATCACAAGAGGTAAAATAAAGCAGTAAGGTACTACCCAACATGATGAACAGAAGAGCATCCGACATAGCAATTGTATCAATCAATGTGAATGGCCTGAATGTCCCACTCAGCAGACATGGGCTGACTGTATGGATGAAAAACTAAAACCCAAGTATCTGCTGTCTCTAGAAAACACACCTAACCCTCAAGGACTTATACAGATTCAAGGTGAAGGGATGGAAAAAAGTATTTCATGCACATGGAAACAAAAAGAAACCAGGTGTAGCCATTCTCATATCACATAAAATTTACTTCAAACCAACAACTGTAAAAAAAAAAAGATACAACAAACTTAAATATTTATGCATCTAACACAGGAATGACCAGATTCATAAAGTAAACCCTACTAAATCCAAGCAAAGAGATAGACAGCAGCATCGTAATTTCCAGGGACTTCAACACCCAACTGACAGAACTGGACAGATCATCCAACCAGATAATAAACAAAGAAACACTGGACTTAAACGGGAACTAGCACAAATGGGACCAGTAGACCTTCACAGAACATTCTACTAGACCTGCTAGCAGACTAGCAGACCTTCACAGAACATTCTACTCCAAAACTACTGAATATACATTCTTCTCATCAGCACATGGTACATTCTCCAAGACTGATCATATCTTAGGCCACAAAACATGTCTAAACCAACTTAAAAAATTAGAAATCATACCACATATCTTCTCAGACCACAGTGGAATAAAACTAGAAATCAACTTTAAGAGAAACACTCATTTCTACATAAAGTCATAGAATCAACATGCTGCTGAATGATTATTGGGTCAATAAAGAAATAAAGAAATTAAGATGGAAATCAAAAGATTCCTTGAACTGAAAGACAAAAGGGACCCAAGCTACCAAAATCTATGAGCTTTAGCAAAAGCAGTCCTAGGGAAAAATCAAAAACCTTAAATGCCTACCCCAATAAGACAGATCATAAATTAACAATCAAATATGTCTCAAGGAACTAGAAAAGGAAGAGAAAACCTAAGGTTACAGGAGAACTAAACAAAAGGAAAAACAAACAAATAAAAACTACAAAGGATCAATGACACAAAGTGTTGGTTCTTTGAAAAGATAAACAAAATTGATAGACCTCTTGCTAGATTAACCAGGAATAGAATAGGAAAAAACCCAAATAGGCCCAATCAGAAATGAAAAGGAGATATTCCAACTGATACCACAGAAATAGAAAATATCATCTGAGAATACTATGAAAATCTACACACACATAAACTCAAAAACTTAGAGGAAATGGACAAATCCCTGGAAAAAACAACCTCTCAAAACTTATTCTGGAAGAAATAGAACGCTTAAGCAGACCAATAATGAGCAAGAAGATTGAAGCAGTAATAAAAAAATTTTCCAACAAAAGAAAGCCCCAGATTGGATGGATTCACAGATGAATTTTACCAGACCCACAAAGAAGAGCCGGTATCCACACTGCCAAAATTATTCTATAACTTTAAGAAGGAGGGAATATTCCACAACTCATTCTACAAAGCAGGTAACACCTTGATATCAAAGCCAGGAAAGGACACAATGACAACAACAACAAAACTATGGACCAATATCCTTTATTAATATAGATGCAAAAATTTCCAATAAAATACTAGCAAACCCAATTCAACAGCACATCAAAAAAATAATACGTCATGATCATGTGGGCTTCAACCCAGGGTGTAAGGATCGTTCCACATAAACAGAAGCAAAAGCAAAGACCATATGATCATCTCAACAGATGCAGAAAAAGCATTTGAAAAAATTAAGCACCCTTTCATATAAAAAAGCCTCAACAAACTAAGCACAGAAGGAACATATCTCAAGATTATAAAAGGCATATATGACAAACTTACAGCCAACATCATACTGAATGGGGAAAGTGGAAAGCATTCCCACAGAGAACTGGAACAAGACAAGGGTGCCCACTGTCACCACTTCTATTCAACATAGTGCTGGAAGTCCCAGCCAGAGCAATCAGGCAAGAGAAAGAAATAAACAATATCCAACTAGGAAAGAAGAGGTAAAACTATTGCATTTTGCTGATGATATGATCTTTTATCCAGAAAACCCAACGGCTCTACCAAGAGATTCTTAGAATCGATAAACAAATTGAGCAAAGTCTCAGGTTATACAATCAATGTACACAAATCAGTAGCATTCTTATAGACAAATAACAGTCAAGCTGAGAGTCAAATCAAAGACTCACTACCATTCACAATAGCTACCAAGAAAATAAAATATCTAGGCATATACTTAACCAAAGAGGTCAAAGATCTTTAAAAAGAGAACTATGAAACATTGTGGAAAGAAATCACAGACGACATGAACAAATGGAAAAACGGATCATGTTCAGGGATCGGTAGAATCAACTTTGTTAAAATGTCCATACTACCCAAAGTGATTTACAGATTCAATGCTATCCCTATCAAAATACCAATGTCATATTTCACAGATCTAGAAAAGATAATTCTATGCTTCATTTGGAATGAGAAAAGAGACCAGACCCCAAAGCAATTTAAGCAAAAAGAACAAATCTGGAGGCATCACATTACCACACTTCAAACTATACTGCTAGGCTAGTAACCAAAACAGCAGGGTATTGGCATGAATATGGAGACATAGACCAATGGATAAAAACAAGAACCCAAATATAAAACTATCTACATACCACCAACTAATCTTTGAGAAATCTGACAACAACATTTCCTGGGGAAAAGAAGCCTTATTCAATAAATGATGCTGGGAAAATTGGATAGCCATATGTAGAAAAATGAAACAGGATCCAAATCTCTCACCACTTACAAAAATTAATTCCAGATGGATAAAAGATTTAAATGTAAGGCATGAAACCATAAGAATTCTAGAAGAAAATGTTGGGAAAAATCCTATAGATAAGCCTAGGCAAAGGATTTATGAAGAAGACCCAAATGGCAATCACAGCAACAACAA
>CAUYRT010027626.1:0-27336 GCA_963574885.1 Lepilemur ruficaudatus | reverse complement strand
CAGTGTTTTATTTTTGGAAACTGTAAGTTGTGGACTAAAGGAAGTCTTATTCTCAAAGTATTAGACTTTCCCATGCTATTATTTAAGAGACAAAGAGTTCTTCTGGATGAGCACGCAGTACTTAGAAAGTAGGTTTCTTTTATTTTTTTTTTTTTTTTTTAGACAGAGTCTTACTCTGTTGCCCGGGCTGTAGAGTGCCATGGCGTCAGCCTAGCTCACAGCAACCTCAAACTCCTGGGCTCAAGCGATCCTACTCCCTCAGCCTCCCGAGTAGCTGGGACTACAGGCATGCGCCACCATGCCCGGCTAATTTTTTCTATATATTTTTAGTTGTCCAATTAATTTCTTTCTATTTATAGTAGAGACGGGGTCTCGCTTTTGCTCAGGCTGGTCTTGAACTCCTGACCTTGAGCTATCCACCTGCCTCGGCCTCCCAGAGTGCTAAGATTACAGGCGTGAGCCACCGCGCCCGGCCTTTAGCTTGAATATTTCTGTTAAGAGGGATTTCCCTTCACCTGCTTCTTGGTTATCTAGTAGTACAGGGTACATGGGAGGCTTCTGGGGTGCTGGGACTTAGTAGCTATGGGATTCCCCAGGGACGTGTATGAAGTTGAGAAGTTGAACATACCTGGAAAGGGCCATTTGATAGGCTTATGTCCTGTGACAGTGTCTTGGTTCTTGGGTTGGACGGGGAGCAAGTGATCCTGGCCTGCAAGCTGTTAGTTGTTATCTCCTTGCTACCACTGAGTGCTTTTTCAGAAGAGTGGGCTCTGTGCCTTTGCATTTGAGCTGCTGATGTTTTTGGATCTATTCCTGTTTGTTGACAGGCTTAAAGATTATTTTGCGATATGAAACTAAATATCATCTGGTCCTCCCTCTTGCCTTCAGTGGGTTAGGTGAAGAGATCTCCATCTTACACAGAGTTCAAGGTCATCACAGAGGCCAAGGTCATCAGTTTTAATCTCAAAATCACACAATAAAGTCTAAGTTTACATTGTGATACATTAAAGTCATTATACAGTATGGATTTACTTTTTTTTAAAGATTTTAAAAACAAAATAATTTCAAAAATTAAATCCTAAAGTAAACTCTTTATTTTTATATAAGCCTCCATGTAAATTGAAATCTACAATTGGGATATATTAATCCAGTTGTTTTCCTCAAAGTTTCATAAATGAAAGTAGGGGTGGAGAAACATTGCTTGTCTCTTGGACTATGGAAAGTAGTAAAAATTGTGGCCAGTTTTGGCAGAAGGGAGATTAGAGAACAAGTTTGGAAAAGAAGCTGAAGACTAGATGGTAGGAGGTCTTGAATATTGAGGGTAAGATAGTTGAACCTGATTCTTTACGTTATAAATATCTTTTGGAGCGTTTTGTTAAAGGAGTGATGACATGGAAAGGATATTTTAGAATGGAGAATCTGGAAGAGTGTTGCTGGAGAGATTGAAAGGCAGAGTGATTGGCAGAAGGGAGACTAATTTGGACAATAATCTGTGGGTGATGATGGTGCCTGCATGGAGTGTTAGTATTAGAATAAAATGATGTAAGAGTTACTCCATTATTCTCTCCTCTGATAGCAGTTGTTTGAACTACATGCAGTTTAATGTAATAAGATGTACTTGTTAAAAAGTCATATGTAGTAATATCAACTGTTCACCTGGTCCTTCTCTGCATATGAATGCCTCCTGCTAATACAGAATCTACTGAGAGTCACTGACCCAAGAACACCCTGTAAGGAGAAGCTGAAACAACTTTTTCCTGCTTTACCTGGCAGGGTTAGTGGTTTAAATCAGAATTTTTCAACCTGTATTATGGAGCCTGATTACAGGTTCATTATTTTTTTAAAAAAATTCTGAATTCAGATTTTAAGATGATGTGATATAATGTCATTTCTGAATTTACAGTTTCCTTGTATTCTTTGTTCTTTATACTCCTGTCTACTCTGCAGTGGCCTTGTTCTCAGTGAATGAATTAAGGATTTGATCAGAAAGTACACATTGGAAGGCTAGGCAAAATTTATTTCTTTTGCTGTTTTTAACTTATTTGGAAATAATTTCATACTTACAGAATAGTTGCAAAAAGAGTACAAAGAATCCCTGTGTACCCTTCACCCAGATTCCTCAAATGTTAACATTTTACCATGTTGGCCTTGTCATTGTCTCCCCCTCCCTTTGCACGTGCGCGCACGCGTGCGCACACACACACACACACACACACCCCTATCTTCCCTTATACTCATTAATCTTTGTTCTGAACCATTTAAAAGTAAATTGCAGATATGATACTCTTCACCCTTAAAATGGCAACATTCTCTTACATGACCACAGCAGAATGATCTATATATTTATTCAAGTTGTGCAGAATTATCACCCGTTGTTCTTTGTAAGACCTTTTCCCCCAGTCCACTCTACAATACAGACATACCTGTTTTATTTATATTTAGTTGTAATGTCTTCTTATTCTCCTTTAATCTGGATTAGTTTCACAGTGTTTGTCTTTCATAAATTTAACATTTTTGAAGAATACAGACCATTTAACTTGGTTTAATGTCCCTCAGATGGTGTTTGTCTGATATGTAAACATTAGATCCAGCTTATGCATTTTTGGTAGAAATACCCTAGAAGTGATTTTGTGTCCTTAACACATCATGTCAGGGGGCACATGATGTCTCTGTCCCATTACTGGTGACGTTAACTTTGGTGTCCTGTTTAGGGCTAGCTGCCTGCCAGGTTTCTGACAGTGTCCTGTAGTGTGGTTGCTTTACTGGTTGCTTCTGTGGGAATGAGGGGAGAGGGAAGACTCAATTTTTAAGAAGTTCTTTCTTTTTCTCTTGCCATTTTCTAAATTTCCACCTCTTCTTTTCTCTTAACCATGTGGTTTTCAAAGAGTACCTCTTTTTTCCTGTCTACGAGTCCCAGATGTACTTTTCTTTCCCCCTTTTTTTTTTAAATAAAGATGCTGTCTCACCATGTTGCTCAGTCTGCTTCCAGCTCCTGGGCCCAAGCAATCCTCCTGCCTCAGCCTCCTGAGTAACTGGGACTTACAGGCGCGCACTGGGCTCTGGATGTACTTTTTAGTTCCTTCCCTGTAGTGTGTTGTAATGCACCTCCTCCATCCCCCGCTCTTAGTATTTTCACATTTAGGTGGATTTTGTCTTTTAGGTGGTGGTTTTGGATCAACCTTAAGACCACATTGAACACCCCTTATTTCTTCCATTCAGTTTTCCTAGGACTACACATGACATATACAGTCAGTTCTGCTATCATGCAACATATGCATTCTTAAAAATCATTGTACTATGCAAAATTGCACAATAAAAACCACAGGGCTTGTGGGAAAATGGGGTTTGGGCCGTGCGTTAGTTTGCTAGAGCTGCCATAACAAAGTAGCACAGGATGGGTGGCTTAAACAACAAAAATGTATTTTCTCACAGTCCTGGAGGCTAGAAGTCCAGATCAAGGTGCCAGCAGGGTTGATTTCTTCTGAGGCCTCACTCCTTGGCTTGCAGATGCCTCTTCTCCCTCACCTTCACATGATCTTCCCTCTGTGTGGGTCTGTGCTCTGATTCCTTTTCTCATATGGATGCCTGTCATTCTGGGTTAGGCCTACCCACATGACCTTGTTTGACCTTAATTGCCTCTTTGAAGGCCTTGTTTCCAAATACAGTCACATTCTAAGGGGGTTAAGACGTAAGCATGAATTTTGGGGGGACACAATTCAGCCCATAGTGAGGCACAACACTCAAAAAATGTCAATGAGACATTTAAAAAAAATAAAGGAATCTAATAAAAACTTTGGCACCATTTTACCCATATTAAATCATTAGAGATGTTATACATAAATACTCCAATAAATATAAATATGGCACTTTACCTTGGAAAAGACATGAAGTTTGCTCGTGGGAGTAGGCCTAGGAAGGATGGTAGCTTGTGCGTTATTTTGAAGTGCTGGAGGGAGTGTTATCTGAAATCAGATGGGAAGTTGTAACACCAGATACCTATGGGTGTGGCTAGTAACTGCTGTGGTGAGCTGAGGTAGCTGGGAGATGTTTGAGCTGTGCCATGTATGTGAATGTGCATGTGTGTGTTCTCTGTATTCCTACCAGCTTGGTTCTGCTGGGTACAGTTTTTTCTAGTCACCTAGTGTGCATAAAGAAAATCAAAATTCTCATTTTGTTTAAAGTGTTCTGTAATATATGAATTACATTTGGGCACCAAAATTTGCATTTTCAAAACAAACATTATGGCATAACTGACAGTAGTTCACTAAGATCTGGTAACTGAAATTGCCCTAGTGTTCTGGTTATCCTGAGGGCATGGGTTTATGTGGTCCTTCTTGTTCTTCTTGCCTTTTAAAATTGTCTTTTTATATTGTTGGAGAATATGTTGGGAGATTTCGCTTTGCACAGCTGCTGTTACTGCTGCCATTCAGATTCTTCTCACAGAAGTTCTTATTTTCAAAAAACTTTGGTCAAATAAATTAATTTCGTGAATCAGTGTATTTCAAAGCAAAATTTTATAACTCTTCCTTTTCCTCTCTTCTCTTTGCATCTACCTTATTTGTATAATTAATTTCTCCCTCTGTGATCACAGTTTAGGGATGTTTCTACTTTTCCAATCAATAAGATTTAAAAATCTTCAGCTTAAATTGGCCTAAAGTAACTTTTAAGTAGAGATTGGAATGAAATAAGGCAGTACTTACTGTATGATTCTGATGTACACATATGTCAGTTATCATGGTTTATTTAAATGACAACAGTTCCTCAGCAACATGGTTCAAATTTCAGCTACCACAGTATATTAACCGTAACTGCATTTAGTACAAACTTTGCTTTAGCACAGATAAGGGTGGGAAATTTGCATCTAGACTCCAGGGACTAGTGAAGGCAGGTGATGATCATCATCAGATATTTCATATTGATGAGAAAAGCTGTAAGGCAACTTGGTCAGGAACTAGTGCCACAGAAGATGTGAGATTGAGAGGGCCTAGAAAGGAGTTATCAGAATAACTCTTTTACTAGGCAATGCAAATGATGACTTTAAAACGTATGCTTATCTGTCAGTCTAAGAATCCTAGAGCACTAAAAAATCATGAAAAAGCATCTCAGCGAGTCATTTGGCATGCAAATAAAAGATCATGGGTTACAATAACATTGTTCTAAGACTTGTTTCAATTGTGTTTTTGACTGGAGGTAAGCAAAATAATTTAACATTTAGAGCACAACTACTACTATTGAATAATGCTCCAAGTCACCCCAATTATACTGAGGACTTGAGTAAAAATGTGAAAATTTGCTTTTCACTGCAAACACAAAATGCATTTATCCAGCCAGTGAACCAAGGAATTATTTCAACTTTTAATGCATTTTATCTTAGATGTACTTTCAGACAGGTTATTGATGTTACAAGTGGGAGATTGTACATTTCTGTAGCTGAATTTTGGAAAAAATATGACATAAAGCATGCATTAGAAAATACTCAAGCATCATAGCAGGAAGTAGCAGTGAGTAACATGCAGTATGGCAGAAACTTTTACTGCACTGTGCAAATAACCTTGCAGGATTTGAATCGAACATAAGAGTTTTAGAAGAAATATAGTCATGTGCTGCATAAGGTCATTTTGGTCCATAATGGTCCACTTATATGACCATGGTCCCATAAGATTATAATACCATATTTTTACTGTAGTTTTTCTATGTTTACATATACAAATACTTCCCATTGTGTTACAGTTGCCTACAGTGTTTGTAGCCTAGGAGCAATAGGCCATACCATATAGTCTAGGTATGTAGTAGGCTCTACCATCTAGGTTTGTCTAAGTATACTCTGTGATGTTTGCTTAACTATGAAATTGCCTAATGTCACATTTCTAAGAACTTGTCTCCATCATTAAGGGACATATGACTATAGTTGACTATGTGAATGTTCCACCATTTGAGAGACTCCAGTTGTATACCTATAGAAACTTAGTGAAGTTTATGCTGAAGTTTTTCAGCATAAATGAGGAAGGATGAAGATGTCCCAGAGGAAGTGATGCCATCAAATCTCTTCACTTTAAAAGAACTCTTGGAGGTAATTGATGACATTGAAAGGACAAAGGATAAAATTGTTGACAGCAATTTTATCCAATTTTATCCAAACTTAAAAAGGAGTTTGTAATTTGCCAAAGCATAGAAAAGATGCTCTGTATCATAAATTATACAACACAAAGAAGGCAAACTACTATTGATACGTTTTTTACAAAGAAATAACCACTAATTCTCAATGTTTTAAATTACAGTGTACTAAATAAGTATGTTTTACTGGTTTTTTCATTTTCTTATACATTTGTAGGGAGTTTTTAATGTTTTGATAAAAATTCTCAGAGGTCATGGAAAAATTGCACCCTTTCTCATAATTATTAACACTGTACAGCTTTGGCTTACACATTCATTTTGTGGTGCAACACTACCATGCAAAGCAAAGACTGCCTTTATACAAAATAAAAATTCTTTTCCTTTCATTGCCATCGCTTCCCTTCAGCAACCATTATCAGCTGTTTTATTGTCTTTTTCTAGCTATATTCTTACGCTCTTAGTGGCATTTCCTATTAACCATTGCATGTTATCCATTACTCTCTATGGCACCTTGTTCCCCAGCTCCCCCTGCTGACATTGCCTCATCTTCCCTGTACTGGTCTGCACACTTGACAGCTGTTCTTTGTGGGAACTTTAGGCTGTCTGACTGAAGAGAAAGTACATTACAGAACTCAACTCTGCTCACTCCCTTCCTTCTGTCCTGCACAGGCCCCTCCTTCCCTTCCAGTAGCAACATTATCATTTTTCCTTTGTCTAGTTAGCCTAGTTTAGTGGTTATGTAGTTTCTAGAGTGTGTGGTTTCTGGAGTATGTGGGTCTCATCCACAATCCCAAGGTCTTATCAAGGACTTTGCCTTTTCAAATGTATTCATCTTTCTTTTGTGTTCCAAGAAGCATTATTATTTCCTCTGTTCAATGTTTCTTCTTCTCTATAGTGCCTTGGTGAGATGAGATGACTTCAAAGGAAGGAGCCTTTTTACATGAGTGCCTAGCAGTAAAAAGCCTTAAGATATCACAGTGATTTGCATTAGGGACAAAAGAAGGTAGAGCAAGGATGTAAGACTTTTTTCAGTGAACTCGTCAAGGGGAAAAACTCTGGAAATATGAAAAAATGGTAACAGTTAAAAGGGAAGCAGGTAGACCCATCCCTATGGCCACAGAGAGTTTTTTTCAGAAAATAAGCATCTTGGGAGACATGTAGTACTGTGTGCGCTAAGGATTATCCTCACTCTCTGGTCTTTGCCCCACACTCCCAGTTTGTCCCTGCCCTGGGCTGCAGGAGTCACCATGTCAGTGGTGTAGAGCTAGGAGCTGGGATATATCTGTTCTTTCACCAACAAAAGAGGCTCAGAGCCCATAGCTGCGGGGGCTAGTAAGAGCAGAACAACGGATCTTCCAGTAAAAAACTCATCATTTCTTAGGGAGGATGCAGAGAACTTTATTTAGGTAAACTGTGAGGTTAACAGGCTTCTGTAATCTGGTTTGGGGGCCCAACCAAATGAGTAATGTGAGCATTAAACAGCTATGTTACAAATACACTTTTGGAGCATAACCCTAGTGTAAATTACGGTCTGTCTGCATTTCCTTTATTATTTTTCATTTTGGTTGTTTGACTTCACCTAACCTATGTCAAATGAACTTTTTCATTTTGGTCCTGGCGAACTACTTTGGAAGTACCCTTTGTCTTAATTGCGCTATTTATTGTATGTGGTTGGTGCTCAAAATTATTAAAATTAATTTAGACGTCTTCAATTTTGTGAAGAGATGGTGGGCATTTTCTAGGTCATAATACAAAAGTGATTTGTGATCTAGCTATTGGGTGCCTTATAATTTTATAACATAATTATAGATAGAATTGAATCGTCAAATAAGGTGACAAGATTAGTGGGAGTGGCTTGCTTTAATGTTCGAGGTTATATTAATTTTAGATAAAATGAAATTAGTGTTCCTATGGACAATTGAGCCCAGTCCCCAAATTACTCTATTCAGTTGGGATTGACTCAATTTAACAAAATGGTACTTTTAGAGTTTTTGAAGATAATGAGAAAATGGAACTGAAATTAAAATTCTCTCGTAGTTTGGACAAAATAATTTCTGTGAGCAGCAATTAAGAAGGTCTGTGTAAGAGATTCACCTTCTGCTCTAATTTCATTTAGTAAGATTCATGGTCTTAAGCTCCTTATTACTTTACTTGGAAAATGTTATGACTTAATGCAGGTCAGTGTTCTTGGCATTATGTGATTTGACAACTTTTTTTTTGAAGTAATAGCACAGAAAGAAGAGACTGGAAGTTGAGACTGGAAGACTCAAAAGGCGAAAAAGATTAGAACTAAGTTAGTGGTCCTACTTTTTTTTTTTTTTTTTAACTAAGAATATCTTGGGAGGTGCTTAAGCCAGTGTACACTGTTGGAGAAAAACCTTGTGATGTGTATGGCTTTGGAGCCAACAAGAGAAGTCAGTCCTTTCTTGTGGGTGTGGGCCCTGGACTGGGGTTGGGCCTATCTGACCCACCTGTTATGAAGATGCTCCTCTGTGGAGCCAGGCCCTGTGGGTGTTCCTGGGCATTGATTGGCTTCTGGGGACATGGGCACATGTTTTCAAGATGCCAGGCACACGTGTTCCGTGTAACAACCTCCAGTGTGGTGGCATCCACATTCTCATTACTATAATGATTTTTTTAATGACCAGTAGTATCCTGTAGAAAAGGCATCTTTTAGGCATGTAGTAAACCAGAGGTACAAATCACTGTTACTCCGTGCTGTTACAGAGGTACTAATAGCTAACAAATGTTGGACTCATTTAAGCACTGTGTTAACAGTCTTTACCTCTAACATACCACAAGCAAACATTCCTGGGCCTGTGCATTTCACATTCCGTTTGTCGTTTGTGTCAGAGTCGTATTTACTGAGTAGATGCCCATGGGAATCAAACCATGATTGGGGCAAGTTGATTTGAGGGTAGGTCGGGGAGTAGGTGAGAGAGGGTGGAGAAAGGGGTGAAAGGGCCTCTTGTGGCTTGGAGTGCCAGAGCCACATTCACGTCAGACGTTGGAAGGGCCTCTCGATTAGGGTTTGGTATGTGGAGAATGGAAAGCCGAGTTGGTAAGCTTTCTTCTTTTCCTCCTAAATTCTGCCCTGATAACAACAGAAAAGCATATTTGACCTGCATGGCATTAAAATATTTGAGCATTAAGGGTCAGGTGCTAGGCTTGAGAAGCCATTTAAGCCAGGCTAAATGCAACTTTCGTGGAGACGTGGTGTCTAAACAAACTGAGGAATAGGTACACTATTTCTTTTAGCAACTAATGTTTAATTTTTAAAGAACACAGCAGGCCTTTTGAAGGCAGTTTAAGGAATGGGTGTGGAAGGGGGTGTGGGGGAAGGAAATCTCAGCAGAATGCTTTTAGATATTTCCTGTTATATAAATGCTACATACTTCTCATGCCTTCAGACTCACAGCAAATAGGAATGAAGCCTGTTGAGGCTTAAATTTAATTACTGTTAAAAAGAATGTAGAAACTGTATAGGTAATGAAAGAACCTTAAAAACTGGCACCAAGTACAACTTTATATTTTTCTTCCAAATCCTGTATTGTGGCATTTGAATGGGGAATGATGAAATACACTTGGACAAAAAAATGAGTGTTTGATTTTTAAAAACATGCTTTTGTTTAATTCATGAGACTTTCTGTTTTAGTAAACGAGTCCATCTCCAGGTGGACTTCCCAGATTATAAAGTGCTTCATGTATAGTGTCCCCAAAATAACCTGATACATTTAGGTAGCAATATTTTAATGTGTGCTTATGATGAATAGTGCTACACTGGTATTATGAGACTTTTAGTACCTACATGTAATTTAGTAAATTGGGATTTTGTGTTAGTAAGGGGACTTTAAAATTAAAACTATTTCTAAGTTTGTAGTATATTAAAATTTTTTTTCCTATCATTTATGTCCTCCCCACCGCCAAGTTTATGTGTACTAGTGGCTGAAAGTAACAGCTAATGAAAGTTTGTTTTTTTTCTTCCTTGTTTTCAGGAAAGAGATAGAAGTAGGTGAGGCATTTGGGCCAATTGTCTGTGGCATTCACGGATGAGAATAGCCATTATTTGCAAATATTTTCTTTTTATAAATGCCGTATCTGTCAAATTCATTGCAGTGTTCTTGTGTGGACTAAGATAGTCCTGGCAGCAGAATATCTAGATTCAGGAACTGGCTCTGTCAGTTGGCAGCTCATTCTGGACAGTGTTCCTCATTTCTATGAATCACAGTATTTTGTAAAATGGAGCCTCATTATATTTACCTCACAGGATTTTGTGACATTAAGGAATTGGAGTACATGAATGAAGCAGGCCTGAGTCAGTGAATATTTGAAGCATGCTTCAGCAGGGCTGTGGGAATTCTTATTTCAGTTGGTACACAATCTCAAGTCATTTACTCATTAATTTTTAAAATTAATTCAACCAATATTCGTTGAGTATGTATGATGTGTGTTATTCTCTGTACTCTGGAGGATACAAGGATCAATGATTACAGATCTAGACTCCAGGTGTCTGGAATGTATAACTAGAAAGTAGTCAATATCTTAAGAAAGATAGAGATAAAATACTTCAGGATCCAGGGTAGTCAAAACCTTGTTGAATAAAAACTAATCTTTCAACTCTCTGTCCTGAGATCTAAAGCTCCCCTAAGGTAGAAAAATGCTTTTCATGAGATCTTCCACAAATTGGAATCCCAGAGTTCTGCACCTCTTGTATCAGAGCCTAGACATCTAGTTGTTACCAAGGCACCAGGTGGTTGGGCGATGTGATTTCTTTCCCAGCCTAGATGACATCATGTGTGAATTTGTCAGATGTACCATGGAAGTTTCACATCAGGACAAACCATCGCGGTTTGTGAACAGTAGAGCATTACTAAAGGAGATACATCTTTAATGTGGCCAAGGACTGTGATTCTTCTCTGTGTGCACTGTGATGTTGATTTTACAAAGGCATGTACTGATTTGAGAGAATATAATTTTATATACCAGGGTTAGATATACCTAGGAAATCATTCATCGGATATTTATCAAGAACCTGCTGTATGCTAGGCATTTTGAGGAGTATAATACTGAATCATTTTATTAGACTGGTTGGGGAGAGTAAAGCCTTTTATACACATAGCTCATGTACATGGTAGAAATGATAAGCGAAAGGATATACAAATTTACAATGCGGTAAAGGTTTAGGGGAGGTATAGGTTATTTCTAGTAGGTGTGCATTTGAGTTGGGCTTTGTGTAGAGCATCATGTGTTCCAGTCTGCTTGGGTCAGCCCCACTTTCCTCCTGGTGTCCCATCCAATTAACATCCCCTTACATGGGCAAAATTGTCCCCCTATAGCCTTGAGGATCAGGTAAGATTTGACTCTGGAGATACAGAACAGTCTAGGTAAAGATAAATAGCATAAACAAAAAACGTGGGCAGTGAAACACGCTGGGTGCTTAGAAAAAACTAGGTTATAGTTTTGGTAACAGTAAAGGGAATCATTGGAGATGAACGTTGGGAGGCGAGTTGAGGTCAGATTTTTTATTTTTTATTTTTTTTAGGGACAAGGTTTCATTCTGTCACCTAGGCTGAAGTGCACTGCTACGATCATAGCTCACTATAACCTCTAAATCCTGGGCCCAAGCGATCCTCCAACTCAGCCACATGAGTAGTTGGGATTATGGTCATGAACCATGATGCTCAGCTAATTTTAAATGTTTTGTAGAGATGAGGTCTCGCTATGTTGACCAAGCTGGTCTCAAACTCTTGGCCTCAAGTGATCTTACTGCTTTGGCCTCCCAAAGTGCTGGGATTACAGGTGTGAGCCACTGTGTGCTAGGTGAGGTCAGATTTTGAGTATCCTGAACACCAGACTAGATACCTTGGATTTATGTAGTCGGCCATGGAAGTCTGTAAATGACTTTTTTTTTTTAATTTTAAAAAGATCCTTGTGTTTCCTGCCAGATATACTAAAGGGCTCTTTTGGGCAACAAGGGTTTAAAACAAAATTGTTAGGACCTACTGCTAATTAAAGATCATTTAGATTTCTAAGTCAGTGGGAAAGTAAGATATGAATTACCACAGTCTGCAGTGAAGTATCACAGAACCTAACAAATCATTAAGTTTTAGAGCATCAATTGACTTTGGATTTTTAAATTAAACCCTGTGATTTTATAGATGAAGAAAACTGACAATCAGATTGTTAAATGTCAAAACTCTCCCAGCAAGTTACTGGCAGAGATGAAGTGAGAACCTAGATACTCTTATTTCTTGTGCAGTGGGTATTCAACTTCATATTTGGGGACTCTGTGATGTATTTTTGCCTGAGTCCCATCATTGTCTCTGTGTCTTGGCTTAGCCATGATAAAGCAAAGGTATGCTTTATTTAAGGATGTTGAAGCTTATTTTTTAAAATGTCTAGTGCCTAGAAATTCTATGAAGAAAGCAAACATTAAGAAGGGAGACAATAGTCATTCCCTTCCTGTGTGCCATTGTTAAAGCACGTGCTGGCTGTGATAGAAACTGTTAAGGATAAAAATGAAAAACAAGGACAGCAGACACTACTCCCACATAGTGAAATAGGGCTTAAATTATGGCATGTGTGAAATACAGGAGCTTTTAAAACTGTCTTTAAATATGAAATGTCATATTTTGTGGTACATAGACAAATCTCTATCTGTATTTTGAAACATTTGGAAATGGTGAAGTTAACCACATTGATCATTTAAGTATAAGCTTACAAATCATTCGCTTGTGAGAACTTTATTTTATAATTATGCTTAAATCATTGATGCTTATTGAAATTAAGTGTGTTATTATAAAACTCTTAAGGTTTGAGGAAGGACCAACAAGTATGATTTGTATATTTTCATACTTTTATAGAAAGTTAACTTAAGTTTTTTTTTTTATCATTATATTTTTGGGTGGCCATCGGAGAGACCCTGTAAAATACAGTTTTGGACTGACCATGGTATACCAAGCAATGAGCTGAATATCTCTATGCATACAACCTGAGTTGTGTCTATTATACAGTATTTATGTTAAAGGATGCAAGTAATTTTGGAGATTCAAGACCTGGTGTAAAGAAGTGTTGAATAAAGTGCCACAACTTCCTCTCTTAAACCAGTGAATTACTAAATCTCTAATAATTGTATTATCAAATAACCATATCATGTAAAATTATGTTTTCCTTGCACTTTTGAAAACCTGATTCTAGCTTACTTTAATATAAGCAATCAAGTAGACACTTAATACCTAAACGGAGAAGTTGCTGTAACATCAATACTTTCTCATGGGCACTAATTTGAGCTCCAAAAGAAAAGCATAATTCAAAGGATTATGCTTTTGAATTACTTAGTTACTTAGAGAATAGTAGATTTGTTGGGCAAAATGAATGTAAGGCCGTAGCAGAAATAATTCTGAGAGGATTTATATTCCAGATGCTTATTAACTTAAAAAGACAAAAACATTAGATTAACAGTAGCTGTGCTCTTGGGCAGAGAATGATTTCCACTGTAGAAAATAGTAGGTCATTTTTGATCCATCATCTGTCATAAAACATTAGATTCAGGAGGCAGACAGCTAAAGTCACAATAGGGGACTCGCTAACCAGGCCAGCCTAACTGGCTCGGAGTGCAGAACTAAATTCAACAGCCTTATGTGAGTGTGATCTTCAGACATGTGACAGCAGTTTCAGGGGCTTCCCTGGGCAGACTTCCAGCTGTCAGGTCCTGGAGTTACAGTCACTGGGCAGCCTGTGGGTGTGGGGAATGAGAACACTTCTGAGGGGAGAGCATGTTTGAGTTCTTGTTGGGTTTTGCCAAGGAGTGGTACAGGAGCGATCAGTTTCTGAAGGTGGAGCCTGGGATGCGGAGATGCTCTTTTTGTGACGTGATTTTGCATTCCTGCTAATTTTTATACTATTTATTGAGAACATGGTGGAACTAACAGGGAAGAGAAATGGTCATCGTATTATGGGATTTTAAAAGAATAATTGCTTCAAATTAATTTGTCTGCTTTGTAAAATAAAGAAGGTAACCAATGAGAGAGCTTGCAGTGACAGCCACCGTTTCAAATGCACCCATGTGGAAGCCTTTTCTTATCAACTGCCTTCGCTACTTCTGTGTACTGTTAACAGGTTCCTAGCACCAACTGCCTTATGCTGTAAACATTTCTGCATATGTCTTATCTTTCCAATTAGACTGTAGCCTCTTTGAGAGTAGGGTCAAGGGTTCAAAAATAAAAGTAGAACCATTTATATTATACTTTAACAATGTACAGAATACTTTTCATGTATGTGTTTTGGTATCTCCTAACAGTGTATTGAATGTAACAAGGGCTTCTACATAAGAGCTAGAAGAACAATGTATAATATTTATATATTTTAAAATTTTAATTAAGATTCCCTAAAACTTAGTTTATGCTAAAAGATTACATTGATGATATGTTCATATTTTCTACGCTATTGTTTTAATTTAGAGTACTGAAAAATATACTTTACATAATCTGAGCAAATACAACTTTAAACATGTATGTGAGTTTTTTTAGGGGTAAATTTGAAATCAGGAACTAGATACAGTAGGGAAAGTTTTCTGACTTTTAAAATTAAAATTGGAAACTTAATGGCAGATTTTAAAACTTTATGTTAATCAAAGTTACATCTGTGAATGATTAACAAACACATGACTAGGTTCCCAAGGCAAAAGCGGCAGTCCCCTGACCCGCTGCTCTTCCCAGAGTTGACCACATTTACATATTTAACGGTTTCTTCTGGTATTTACCACTGTGTTTTCAAATAACATTTATTTGATTTTTCAGCTTCAGATTTTGAGAACTGACTTCCCATTGTGGACGAGGATTCTGCTCTCTTACTCTGCCTTCCCTGCGAACACACACCCCCCTCCCCTTATCCTCTTGGTGTATTGTATCACCTTGTAAAGAAGTCAGTAGTCAATGTTTACATTTTTATGACTATGTAAATATTATTCATGGATGACCAATCTAGTGTACTATGATTGCATTTCCTTTTATTTTCTCTGTAGTTAATAACTGTCTCTTTTTTCCATTTGCTTCAGTATATTCCTGTCACCAATTTGCTACTACAATTTTTAATATAGATCTCCTTTCAGTACATTCACACAAACTAGGTATTAGTTTGAAACCTCCTGCACCTTCCGTTCTCAGTGTTCAGTTTGGCCTGGTTAATCACTATAACTGTTGCACACTGTCATCATAGAATCTCCATTTGCTGCTGTCTTGCAGGTTTCATTTGTCATTTTTTCCTGTGTTGGATTCTCTATTTTCTGGATCCCATGCCTTCCAATTTTCTTGGTCCATTCTCTCTTTTGGTTGAGTTGTGTTAGAAACGGATCATAGGAGTTAGATTTGTTGAGCCTTTGCATCTCAGCAAATGCCATTGTTCTACTCTCATACCTTGTTGATGTTTTAGCCAGGGATATAATTCCAGGTTGGAAATAATTTGCAGTAAAAATTTGACGATATTGCTCTACTGATTTATAGCTTCCAATGTTGTGTTTGAGAAGTCTGATGCCTTTTTCTTGGGTTTAAAAAAAATTTTTTTTTTTGGATCTGGTTCCTCTGAAGCTTTTAGGCTTTTGTGTTTGCCCTCATGTTCTAAAATTTCACAGTATTGGGCTCTAATGTAGTTGTTTTTTAACCATTGTGCTGGGTGGGCCATATATAATCAGGAAACCATGGTCATTCAGTTCAGAGAAATTTCTTGCACTAGTTCTTTGATAATACTTTTCCTCTCATATTTACTTTGTTTTCCCTCTTTAGGACTCATGCTAGTCAGATTTTAGACCTCCTAGACTGGTTGTTTGCTTTTCCTGTTTTTTCCCTTCTGTTTGTCTTACTCTTTGGGAAATTTTCTTAACTTCATCTTCTGGCTTCAATAGACGGGTTCATTTCTGCCATCATATTCATTTCCAGGAGTTTTAAAATTCTTCTGTGTAAATATTTCTATTTTGGTAGTAACCTCTTCTGTTATATCTCTCTGAAAATGCTAATTGAAATTTTCTTCAGTTTCTCCAAAGAAAATTGAAGTTTTCTTCCATTCATTGAATAACCTCATTTTCATTATTTCTGCTTTCATGTCAGGGTACGTGCTCTTAGCTTTTGGGTTAGACGTAACTGATACCAACCATTCTAGTTCTTCACTCCTTCCAGGCATGTGTAGAAGATGAAGTTCCATACTTCCATGTGACTTGTTTTGGGCAGTGGATTGTGAACTGAAGTGATATTCATGCCTCCCCTGCCTGGGTGATTGATGCTCTTGTTGAGATGGAAGTGCCATGAGCACTGGAGATGCAATTGGGAATGCTGCACTGTGGAGGTCTGCTGCTTGGGGAGTCATCCAGAACCACTTTGGACTTGGCTTGAGTGGGAAATAAATGTTTGTTGTGTTTAGCCACTGAGACTTTGGTATTGTTTTTTTATTGCAGCATTACCTAGCCTGTCCTGGCCAAGACAGCTATCAGTTATATTTAAGAATGAGACACAATAAGCTGTGTACTAGGGGTGGGGCTAAGTTGCATGGTAGTGGTGTGGCTCATGCTCTCTATTAGGGCACTCCCAGATGTTAATGCTGGCAGATGTTTTTGCTTGGTCTGGTTAGTTTTCCCAGGAAAAACTCCAATCGCCAACCTGGCAAATGTAAGCCCAGCTCCTGGGATTCTGCAAACTGAGTAATGGAAAAGGGGCTTGGGCAGCTTGCTGTTCAGTGTGTGCGTGCTCCCTTTCCCCCATGCTGAATAAGGAAGTCCCTTCTCCTTTCAGCAGTGCCAGCTGCCTGAAAGTCCCCAGTCTCTCTGATTGTGTTTCTCTAGAGGACAAACCTCAGTTTCTGCCCAGGTTGGGTGGAGGCAGGCTGGGGGCTGACTGCATCTTAACAGACTTACAGCGGGTCTTCCATGGTCACACTCCCTGAAGTCCTTGGTGCTGGGATTCCTGAGCCACCTCAGGCTTCTGGTCTGTCTCTTGCTGACCTATGTTTTCTAGATCACTCTGCCATTTGCTTTCCACTGCCCCAAATTTTGTTGCTCTTGTCCACTGACCTGCCCTTTGTCCTTTTGTGTTTATGGCTTTTTAAAAATGCCCTTTCTACTATTTTCTAGTGAGAATGTAGGCAGGCATATATGTTAAATCTGTGATGTTTACTGGAAGTTCCTTAATAATGGATTTTTTCCCTCCCAAGTTTTTATTATGAAAATTTTCAAACACATGAAAAAATGAAAACAGCAGAATGAACACCATTGTATATATCCTTCACTTAGATCTGACAATTAGCTTTTTGCCATATTTTCTTTATCTTTTCCACCCTTTCACTTTATATATATGTGTGTAGTATTCGCCAAATATATATGGTATGTATAAGGTAGATATATTTATATCTGTATTTTCTCTTTTGCTGTAATATTTGAAGGTAAGTTACAGATATTGTGATTCTTCACTCCTAAATAGTTCAGCATACATTTCCCAAGGACAAAAACGTTACAGTTATGGAACTGTAATGTCATGGTCATACCTATGGAAATTTAAAAAGATAGAAAGTTACATAATATCATCTAACATCTGTTATATTTAAATTATACAGTTTCAAAAATTCTTTTATAACTTTTTTTCCCTTAAAAATTGGGATCCAGTTGAGATAAACATGCTGCAACTGGTGGTTATTTCTCTTTTGGACTAGAAAAATTCCTCAAAGCTTTTGTTTTTTATATTTGTTTTTTGCTTTTAATTAATCTTGAATGGTATTTGCACCTATAGAACTGGATAAATAACTAAAGATAAGGGCCTGATAAGGTGATGTTAGTGAAAGCATGTGGGAACAGAATAAATTTTATTTTATAAAGTAATTTTAATGATTTGTTTTTCTAACTCAAGTGCTACTAATCTAAAACTTAGCCAAGCCATGCTTTGCACACTCAGTTTATTAACATTTAAAATAAAGAAGCAGTATTTATTTTCGCTGTGATAAAGAACTATATTTAGAGTTTTCCCAGCCCACCCCACCTCACCTTGCATACTTTGCCAGCATTCAGCCTCATGACTTTTGTTTGCTTCAAATTGAATGTGAGTCTAAGCTCAAAGGGCATGCATTTTTGTTTATGACTAAGGGCTAATCTCTGAAGTTAGTAAAGTTATCAGACATTCCTGACATTCCATATGTCTAATTTTTAGTGCTTGGAGGATCTGGTGCTATGCCAGAGGAAAATAGAGGCTAGAGAGAGCACAAGGAAATACCACCAAAGAAAGTCTCCCTGTAAGTTATAAAAATTCAATCACATATTTAAAAAGCAAAGCAAATGCTGGGTGTGGAATAGCAGCATTTTAGCACCGTTCTGCTGCTAAGGAACATTTCTTAGTTTTCTGTTATTTGATTCTTGAAATTCCAACCCTGTTGCTTAAAAAATCTGCGCCTCGTTCATTTTGTGTGTTAGTTGTATTCAGGGCCAGGATGAAGTTTTTCAGTTCTGCAGAACAAATACTTGCAGAAGCCTAGTACCCTGAGGGCGACCTAGTGTGTGTTAATGGGGATGTCAGTACAGATGAGGGGTGGTCAGCAGAAAGTAGATGCATTGAACACAGGTTGATTGAGCACCAGATGTTGTTCTTGCCCCTCGGAACTACATTGGTATACAAAACAAGTCATGGGGAGGTAGGAAGGAGGACTATACCAATAAAGAAGATAAACTCAGACATGATAATAACATTAAAGAAATAAACCATGTAATATGATAGGCAGTGACTCCTTAGACTCGTGTATTAGCTCTGCTGAGGTTATAAGTAAACTGTAAATCTCAGTGACTTCCACAACACACGTCTCCTTGCCCGCATTACATCAAGTTAACTAAAGAATAAAATATGTAAAATAATAATGAAAATCATAAATCTCAGGGCTTGGATCAGAGGATTGTGCATGATCTATGAAATCATTTGGTCATTAAAATGTGTTTAGAAAAATTCAAGTTTGTCTTGGTCAAATATACATATATCACAAAAGAGTAAAAATTAGATTCTTATGTTAATAAATTAAAATATAACCTTTGTAAATTTAATAGAAAACAACTTAATGCAAAAAAATTGAAGAGGGGAATTGTAGAGCCCTGGTCAGAAGCTTTAAATGTTTGTTATACTCCTTTGATGTTCAACAAGTTTCAAGAAAGACTGAGAAAGGTGTTTCCTCTTCTTAATGAAGGCATTATATATATTATATGTGAACAGACATTCTGTAGAAACTGACTGTAATCAAGACTTGTATCTAAGCTTGAAAAGCCTTAGCTGATGTTACAACAAAAAAACCAGTGTCACATTTATGAACATAGGCATACATTTTTTGCATGTCTCTAAATGGTCATCTTTGAAATGTTAAGCATGCTTTCCAGCATGTGCATTTTCTATGGCATGAGAAGCTGCAGGTGCACCGAGATTGATTGACTCATTTACCTTCTCAAAGCTTTCTTTGGAAGCAGTCAGACTTGGTTTAACTGTTCAGTAATCTGGTCAGATGCCTCCATGGTCTTCACATTCTATCTAGAAGGCCTGTACAAGGAGTTTCTTCCCCACTTTGGGCTCCTGGAAGATCACTGAGAGCCAAATGCTAGATAACTCCATTTGGGTCAATTATTTGGAGATCTCTTAGTGAAAGACCAGGCTCTGCTAATAGCAGTGGTATTACATTAAGAAATTTGTTCTGTTATATCTGGCAGGAATGCAACATTCATGCAGCCAAACCAACGTAATCATGAGTTTATCCAGGCAGGATTGACAGAGTTGAGACCTACTGAAACAGCACCAACTTTACATTATGAACATTTTGAAATTTATTATGAAATTCATTTGCTTTGCCTCTAACAATAGCCATAGACCATAACAAAGTGAAAATCAGAGAATGGGAGTGAAGCATCAGATACTTCCCCACAGATCATCAAGGTTTAGTTCTTACTAAGAGAATGGATCATGGAGGGACAAGAGTGGAAACATAGCAGCCAGTTAGGAGTTAATCCAGGCAGGAGATGCTAGTAGCTTGGACCAAAGAGGTGGTGGTGGAGAAGGGAAGTGTGTGGATTGGGGCTGTGTCCTGGAGGTGAGCCTGCAGGACTTTATGGATTGACTGCTGGATGGGAGGCAGAGGCAGGCAGCAATGAGGACACTGCCGAGATCGTGACTTGAGCCTCTGGCTTGATGATGTGCCATTTTCCACGATGAGGTCATCTGGGGGAGGAATGGGGTTGGGGGAGGTGTTCATGCAGGAAGAAATTGAGTTGTTTTACATGCATTACATTTGGTTTAGCTATTAAGCACCCCATGGAATTATCAGGTAGATGCTGTCTCTAGTAAGTCTGGATCTCTAAGTCCAGCTGGAAATCACTCACTCATTGTTTTCTCTAATAAACATCTGTTGAGCACTACGTACCATGCTGTGTGCTTGGCATACAGAGATGAAAAACCAGTAGGAACTTGGTGATCAAAACAGACAAGTAAACTAAAAAATGTAGACAGTGTGAAATATTTGAATGGGAAAATATTTTCAAAGTTTGTGCAATGTCACTTAATAGTGACAGCCTCAGGAACATGATGGCTTCCCTGAGAAGATGATGTTTAAGTTAATTTTTCAGTAAATTGAACCTTAGAGGACAACTGTTAAGTGTGAAACTGAGAAAGGCTCAGGATGGTGAAGAAGTGGAGGGAAAGAAGATGATCTGGGTAGAGGGAACTCCAGTATAAAAGGATGTTTTTGCTACCTATACATCAGGCAGACTGGTTTTTCCTTGACCTCTCCTGGGTTCACTTTTTAGTAGCTTTTTAGTAGTTGGTGGCATAGGCATCTGCAATGCAGATGTTCTGCTTCTGAGCTGTGAGGTATTATGGCATTTCTACCCTTTGCCATCTTGTCTTATGAGTTTGTGGTGTTAATGAGGGTATCTTATTGGTGCTAGCTGTGCTTTCTTTCTTCTGGGATGTTTAGTATTTGTAGAACACTATCAGTAACTCATATCCTGAAACCTGTCCCAGCCCACCAAGCTTGAAGTCTAATTGAAACCCTCTCAAAAGCTAGTCTGGGATGCAACTGTTCATAGCAACATTATTCATAATAGCTAGAAGTGGAAATAATGCATGTATCTATATACTGGCGAATGGATAAACAAAATGTGGTACATCCATGGAGTGGAATACTATTCAGCAATAACAAGGAATGAGTTCTTGATACATGCAATAATGTTACATATCTCAGAAACATCATGCTAAATTATAGAAGCCAGACATAAGAAACCACAAATTGTATGATTACATGAAATTCCAGAAAAGACAAATCTATAGAGACAGAAAGTAGATTAGTGGTTGCCTGGGGAGCAGGAGGGGTGGAGAGTGACTGCAGACAGCTACGAGAATGGTAGGAATATGCTAAATGCAGACTCTGTGGTGGTCTTAACTGTATAAACTTACTAAAAGCTACCAATTTGTATACTTATAATGGGAAAATATTATGGCATAGAAAGTTAAACTTCATTAATACAGTTTAAAAAAATGGGTTTGGGATTATTAGATTTCAGTGTGAGTGATTACTGCCTAGGTCAGGAAGCCTTCCTGTGGTAGGAAGCCTTCCTGTGGTCAGGATGGTAAGAGGATGGTAGGTGGTTACTGTGGACCTCGTGTAGGATAGGAGGCTACAGATGTGGGCTCTGGGCCAGCTGGGTGCCTTTCCTCTAAAGATGACTTTCCTTTTAGCAAATAGGGAGTCTCTGGATCTTAAGAAAGAAAAATGGATGTTTTATCAGGGATTCTAACATTGTGGTGGTGGTATGAGGATTACTTTGTGTTCACCTGAACTCCTACTGATTTCCACTGTCAGAAAGACCATCTCACTGGTTTAATTGAGTAATTTTCTGATGATGCAACAAGGATGCACAGGCAAAGTTAACTTCTTTCCAAAGCAAACATGTCGATGCCACTGTGGTAGCAATTTCCACTGTGAAACCGCTTACCACCTGGAGGACAGTCATTGGTTGTAGAAAAATCGCTCGAGGACTAGAACTATACTTAACACATTTCATATATCCCAGTGCGTGAAAGAGGCATTCAGTAAATATTTGATGACCTGATGAACGAATGAATGAAATGTTAGCTTGTTGTTGTTGTTTTTCTTCTTATTACTCTATACTGGCAGAAATGAAGAGACTAGGGACTGAAGTAAGATTTTTCTTCCCCTCCACCAGTTGGAGTTAGTTTTCTCGCCTTCTACCTGTTATCTCCTCTTGTCCCATAGATGTGGGCAGATCCCAAAGCCTTGTCTCAAGGCGCTCATATTGGCACTTCAAACACAGCGTATTTTAAATTTAGTTATTTCTGATGATTTTGCTTCCCCATGCTGATATCATTATACTCTTTTGAAACTACCAAATCATGGAATTGTAGACTCTCTCTGTTACCTCTTCTATGTTCAGTGAGTACCTTATTTCAAAACACCCGCAACTTTTCATTGTTCATCTTCTACTTTTAAATATCCAGGGACTGGAAACCCTTTACTTTTGCTAGGAGCCTTTTCTCCTCTATGGCCCAATAACTAGGCAGCCTCAAGTTCTATTGTTATTTCCTTTGCAGGGTGGATTGCCTTTCTCCTCCACAGTTGTGGTCACTTGCTACCCTGGTGGTAGAATGGAAAAGGGAGCTCTGTTTCAGCCACTCTCCAATCTAGCAACTCCCACACTGTAGCAGGCATCAGAGTCATGTAGAGAGATTGTTAAAACAAATTGCAGGGTCCCACCCTCTGGGTTTCTGATTTAGTAGTTCTGGGAGAGGAACTGGATAATTTGCATTACTGACAAGTTCCCAGGTAATGCTGATGCTGCTGATTTGGGGACCACACTTTGATAACCACTGCTGTAGTCTGTTCAGCAGATCACTGTTAGATCATATGAAAATTTATCCTAATTATGCTATTCCCTGTTCTAGTCTTCCATTGGCTGGATTATGTTTCCCAAGGCAGGCATAGTGGAACAGGCATATTATATTAAATAACTTTTCATCATACATTTTTTTTTTCTCATTACTTTCAGTTCTTCTGATTAGATCAAGGAGAAAGTCTATTTGGTGCTAATGTCCTTAATATCTTTCTAATACTTACTAATTGCCCATTCAGCAGGGAACAAAGAGAGCAAAGCCACAAGCTCAAAGCCTTGGCCAGCAATTCCGCTAAAATTTTATAGTATGATTTTGTTTTCACTGTATTTATTTTCAATGGCATGTGTTATTAAAGGACTATAATTTGAAACACTGAGTTAAGGAATAGAATCTAGAAGCCTTGAACTCTTGTACATCTTTCCTTCTAGTAGGTTTCATAGGCAGTCTCATTTTTTCACATATAACTCTTGATTTATCTGGAATTAAGTTTGGTGTAAGGAAGATACAGCATCTAGCTTTCATGCCCTAACTGGTTATCCTATATGTATGCTAATTAAAAAATTTCTAACTTATTTTGTACTGAGTAAAGTCAGAAAATGCACATTGGATGACCCTGTATGTTTTCTAAAAATACAGTTGACCCTTGAACAACATGGGTTTGAATAGGATGGGTCCACTTATATGCAGATTTTTTTCAATAAATAGATAAGTTTTTGGAGATTCGTGACAATTTGGAAAAACTTGCAGATGAATCATGTATCCTAGAAATACTGAAAAAATTAGGGAAAAGTTAGGTATGGCATGAATGGATAAAATATATGTAGATACTAGCCTATTTTATCATTTGCTACCATAAAATACATACAAATTTAATATAAAAAATTAAAATTTATCAAAACTTATGCACACAAACCCTTACTTTATGTGGCCACCATGTGCAGTTGAGAAAAATGTAAACGAACAAAGATGCAGTGTTAACTCATGACTGCCTAAATTAACTGTAGTACTTACTGTACTGTTATAATTTCATAACCACCCTCTGTTGCTGTTGTGGTGAGCTTGAGTGTTGGAGTATCTGCTTAAAACTCTTTGTGACGCCGATCATCTCTGTGCGAGCAGTTTGTCTCTCCAGTAAATTGCATATTGCAGTAAGTAAAAAGTGATCTCATGATTTATGTGTATTTTTCATTGTGTTTCATGCAATACTGTAAACCTTGAATAACACCATGAGACCCATATGAAATGCCGTTAGTGATGCTGGAAGTACTCCCAAGAAGTGGAGAAAAGTCAGGACATTACAAGAAAAAGTTGAATTGCTTGATAGGTACCATAGATTGAGGTCTACAGCTACAGATACTGCCATTTCAGGCAGACGATTGATCTGTAAACAGACATTGTAAACTTATGGTATTGATAAATACAGAACAGTGCTGAAATGTATTTTCCTTATGATTTTCTTAATCACATTTTATTTTCTCTAGCTTACTTTATTGTAAGAATACAGTATATATCCCAGCTGATTGTGAGGGAGAAAAAAAATACAGTATATAATACATATAACATAAAAAAAGTGTCAGTCTGCTCTTTATCTTACCAACAGTAGGCTATTAGTAGTAGTTAAGTTTTGAGGGAGTCAAATGTTATACATGGATTTTCAACTGTACAGGGGGTGGCTCCCCTAATCTCCATATTGTTAAAGGGTCAATTGTATATAAATTTATATTGAAAAATACCAAAATATTGGAATAGATATCACTCTGCAGGAAATTGAAGGAAAGACTTTAATAATAGTTTATCCTGTTATTTTATGTATTCTTCATAAATGAGAATATTAACTATATAATGTGTGTATTTTTTCAAGGTAGGACTCAAAACTATAGTAAATGTATAGTTTATTTAGTTTGATACCAATCCTGTAAAAAGGTGCGTAATATTATATATACATGTGTATATATTAATATTTATTTTAAAAACATAACCTAGAATGAAACGTTAACTGGGATTATTCCTGTGTATTGAGGTTATAGTGATTTTAAAAAATCCACTCAGTTCCTTAAGTTTTGTTAAGTAAAAGAGGTTCATTTTAATCAATTAATCTTTTAAAAAGAGAGGTTGAGTATAATGAAGTTCTGTTTTTTCAGACAGGTGTGCCATGTGTCATTTCTTTGTTTTTCTGACTGGAGCATACTCTCCAGAGTAGGTATTCAAGCCTCTTACGGTCTTTTGTCCGTCAACAATTATTACCCAAAATGAAATTGACTGTCTGTGTGTTGTTGAACTACAGGTTGGGGAATGAGGTAGCCTTGGTGGATTTTTGTTTGTTTGTTTGGACAATGATCCTTTGAGTTCTCTTCCTCTGTCAAACATTCTTACCTTCTTTGCTGGCATAGCCACTTAAATTTTCAAACTATTTTTCAAAACCAACTAATCCAATGAGCAAACATTTCCTTGGCACTTAGGCGAGAAAAGAGGCTCAGGTTAAAGTGTTTGCTTGCCTACTCTGTTTTCTTCTGTGGAATAAAAATACGTAAAAAAAAAAAAAAAAACCTCACTGAATAATTGAAACACCTGAGATAAATTCTTACATTTTTGTAACGTAGAATCTGTTTTCTATTAAATTATTCATTATGATATATAATGTAATTATAACAAAAATAAATCACAAGACCAAATATTTTGATGCAGTATTAAAAGATTTTCTTCTGTCCTGTTTCATTGTCAGGGAACGTATTTATCAACTGACACCTCAGTATCAACCTTCATGTTGTTATTTGAGTAAATGCATTTACTATTACATCTATATAAATTGAAAATTTTAAAAGAATAAATTACAGTCCTTCCATGATATAGTTGTTTTTTATTTCTGTCTTCCTAATCTTCTTCCATTCAACTGACATTTATGTGCTGACTGTATATGAGGTGGACATCGTCCTAGAGAGACAGAAAGGAACAGGGTAGGGTCACTGCCTTTGAGAAGCTCATAGTCAAGGGCAGACACTACTGCAGGATTCGTAAAACACTATATGCAAGAATAGCATTTCTAGGTTAAATGGAATCAACATTTTAATTTTTTAAAACAAATACTGCCAAATTGTTTCTTAAAAGGATTGTATCAAGTTACCAGCAATAAATGAAAATAACCTATTTCCCACATCCTCACCAGAACTCAGTTTCATCACTAAGACAAAGCAAAGCAAAACAAAAACTTGATGTCTTAACAGGCTTAAAATTAACCTCATTATTTTATTTGGCATTTTTTTTTATTATTAGTGATGTTGAACATTTTCCCATATTTTTATTATTTTACTTAGTCTTGTGAAAGTTTTTAATATTCACTTAGAGTCTTGGCATTGTATACTTATTGCTATTTTTTAAAAAATTTATTAAAGTGAAATTCACATAAATTAACCATTTTAAAGTGATCGATTCAAAAGCATTTAGTATATTCACAATGTTGTGCAGCCATCACCTATATTTAGTTTCAAAACATTTCTGTCAGTACCCATTAAGCAGTTTCTCTCTATTCCCCTCTTCTTATTCCCTGGCAACCATCAATCTACTTTCTGTTTTTATGGATTTGTGGACTAGATACTTCATATAATGGAATCAAATGGTAATAACCTTTTGTGCCTGGCTTCTTTGACTTAGCATAATGATTTGGAGGTTCATCCACATTGTAGCATGTATAAGCACCCTATTCTTTTTTATTGCTGAATAATATTCCATTGTATGTATACGCCGCAATTTTTTATCCATTCATCTGTTAATGGAAATTTGCAGTTTCCACTTTTTGTCTGTTGTGAATAACACAGCTGTGAACAAGCACATACATGTACATCTTTGAGTACCTGTTTTGAGTTTTTTTAGAAATAGACCTAGGAGTGGTATTATGGGATCACTTGGTAATTCTGTGATTAACTTTTTGAGGAACTGCTAAACTGTTTTCCACAGAGGCTGTACCATTTTACATTCCCACCAACAATGTGCAGGGTTCCCACTTCCCCATATCCTTGTCAACACTTATTCCTGTTTTTGTTTGTTTTTCATGATGGCCGTCAAAGTGGGTATGAACTGGTACTTCATTGTGGTTTTGATTTGCATTTCCCTAATGACTGGTGATGTTGAGTACTTGTTGCTGTTTAGCATATAAGTGAGAAAATGAAGGAAAAAGAAAACCTTGCTTTTAATGAACTCATTTTGAAATTGGTTAAATGTCCTTTGAAGAAAAATGTTTACTTAAAATTAAATGAAATGGTCTGTTCCAAATCTAAGGACTATTAAGCCATTAATTCTGTTTAAATATTTCATAGTTTTCATA